>VZTR01032757.1:447095-458851 GCA_013400775.1 Chaetops frenatus
ATTCGGGGGGAAAGGGTTTTTTTTTTTTTTTTTTTTTTCCATTCCAAGGGAGGTCCCCTGCCTTCCTTAGCAGACATCTGTCCTTCAAACCAGGACACAAACCAAACAGAAACACTTGGCAAACAATGCCTGCACTACCTTCGGTTGTTTTCAAAACAGCACAACAGGATCCCAAGTAGCAGGCTTGTGCTCCCCAAATGCCTCTGCGTCTGAGAGCCTCAGTTGGTCATGGGCCTGTGTGTTGCCCCTCAGAGAATGTTTCTGCCTGTTGGCATCATGCAAAGATGCAGATGTTGGCAGCATGGTCCTACTCCAGTGCTTTGCCCCATGGGTAAGGCTGGAGAGCACCTTGATAATCAGAGATTGACAGGAATCTTGTCCTCCGAAAACATTAATTGTATTTTTTTTATGGGCATCTATATTTAATATGTTCATGGTTGATAAATGGCCACCCTTCACTGCTAAGGAAGCTACCTTGTTCTGACTGCTCATAAGATCAAAGGCCTAGCAGATGCTCAGGGTATCACTGACAGTCAGTGGATGGAAGTAAACACAGGCATTAGTCTTTTATGTTTAGATAATGGCTCTTCACTGAATATTAGGGAGAGCTTGACGATTAGGTGTTTTCCACAGTACAGAGAGAAGTGGTTGAAAACTGTGGTTTATCTGGCAAAAAGTTGGATAATCCTAGACTGCAACTTGATGGTGAATCTGAAACATTATATCCCCAAGTTGCATGTCCATACTCTTCCTTTAAAGTTTATGTCCTGTCAACAACTTCTGTGATGGAACATCGTTTTCTCCTCCTGAGTCCCATGTGGATGGGAGGAAAGAGAAAGAGAAGGAGGAGCTTTGAATATGTTCAATGGGATCTCATAAACATGTTATTGGCTTGACAACCACCTTTTCTTGAGTGAACAAGAGTTAATTTATTCAGAGAAATTAGGTAGAAGGTAGAATGAAACAAGAACAATGAACTTAGATTAATGGAAATTTAGTTATTAAGTATATGCTATGTAATCCAGTTCCCAACAGAAAAGATCAGTGGCATGCTGCAAAATGTAGAAGTGCAACACATTAGCAATTAGGTTTTATACTATGGAACTAATTATCTTCTTTATTCTGTTAATTTTGCAATGAAAATTCAGATTTTCATGAAGAACAAAACAACAGAATATTTATTGTCTGGAGTAAAATCAACTTGTGAAATAATTCTAGACTTATTACTGCCCCCAGATTAAGTTCTCTGTATTGAGAGTACGTGATGGAGATGGGTGGAATTTCATAACTGTGTTTCTGTCTGTCAAGAGAAATAGCACCTGATACAGCAGCCAACTTTTCCAGAGTGCTAAAACGATAAACTGATACCAAAAAAAGAAATGTACAGCAGCTTTGTCTGTGCTGGGGGGAATACAGAGTGTTAGTACAGTAACTTTATATTCCAAATCTCATCTTTGGGGAAATCTCGCCTTCATGCTCTGAAGAAAGAGTGCCATATGAGTATCAGCCTTGGTGGCCTGTAGAGGCTAGGTCTTTTTTCATACATATGATGTATTTAAACCTCCTGCAGAAGTTCATAGGTTACCCACCATAGCTATCTATTCTTACTACTTATCTGTGATTCATGCAGTTTGTAGTGGGGAGAGTCTGCCAAAGAATCAGAGGGCTGGGGGGAACTCCAAAGCATGAGTCCTTTCTCTGGCTGCGGAGAATGCTATTGAGATGCCTGAAGTCTTGCTCTCTCATAGTGGATACTAACCCTATGGACAGCTTTTACTCTTCTGCTGTATCTCAAAACACCCCTATTGTCTTTACTGGGAAAAGGCAAGATTCTTCTGGCTGTCTATATAACATAGTTAAAATTTCCTCCTTGCTGTTCTAGTCCTTTTAGCATTATTTGGATAACATTAAAAGTGCCAAGAGAAGCTAAATGTTGCATGCTTTGAATCAGTAAGTGGGAAAATCTACATGGCAGGGTTTGTTAGATGAAGGAATACTTAGGCTGTCTCTGCAAGTACAATGCCCTGATTATCCATACCACATAGGGTAGTTACTTCTGGGCTGGGCAAGGTAACTTCTGTTCCTCAGGGCATTGTTTACCAACTAGACTTCTAAGCCAGCTGAAGTACGTGAAGGGCATGGAGTACAAAAAGCAGAGCAGGATTTGGTTTAACAGAGATGGAGCAGTTTAATTCCAGTGTAAAATGAAAGGCTGCTCAGTGATTATAATAGTTACTTGACACTCTTTAGTCAGGGTTCAGTTCCTGGTTTGATCATGAACATTTACTAGTTTGAAAGGTAATGTTGATTTATTTTGTATAATCATGGTCAAATCACTTGGAAACTAAAAACAAAGGAACCTAGTGTCCTATGTGATATCAAGGTCAACATCTCTCTGAAATTAGGGTCTTTTTAAGGTTTCTGAAACTAGGTTACTCCACAATGAAGAAAGTTTTTTTGTAGTGTTTGCCTAGAGATTGGGGTTACAGACTTAAGAGAATGATACTGTTTTAAAGTTCTTTTATATTGAGGGTGTAACTCTGAACATATCCCAGTATTAAGAGGAGGCAGGATGAAGTAGTTCTAAAGCAGTGAATATGAAAATTTTAGGAAAATAATTTGTTAAGAAACAGCTGGTTTAATACAACAATTCCTGCAGTTCCCACATTATCAACACACAAAGGCAAAAACATTTTTCTTTCAACTGGGCAGGCAACACAAATTGGTCTTAAAGCTTTCAGGAAGAAAAAAGGAAAAAAGAGTTAATTTACCTGATTTATGTGAGCTATTAACAACGTGCTGCTATGTTCTGGTTGAACTTGGGTTGTAAATTTCACATGACAATGAAGACAAGGAAAAAACAGGTAAGAAAATGAACAAATTGTTATTTTACTAATTTCTGTTTTGCAAAGATTTTACCACCACCACCTTTTCTTTCAAGGCATCTCAAATTGTTATCTGAATGTGTACATCTTTGTATCTCTCTCTCCAGCTGATAGAATCATGATTGTAGCCACTCAAGGGATTTTAAATTTCCTTCTTATGATACAAAATACCTTTCCCTGGTTTATCTACCTATTTTTGTACCAGATCAGACTGATTTACATAAAATCAGGCTAGTTTCTTGTTATAATTTAAAATAAAAACCCCAGTTTTCTTCCCCTGTTTCTTGATTGCTGGTCCTTCATTAATCACAAGCTATTATGCTGTATCTTTGGGAAAGCACCATGTATCTTTTGTAGTGCTCTCTAAGAAAGAGCAAGCAAGACCTGGGGGGAAAGACCTCTGGCATATACTCAGCTCATGTAGGTAAAGAGAACACGGATTTCAGCTCCAAAATGTGAGTGGGGTGCTCCAATGATGAGGGAATTTAGGGTGCTCAACTGATGAAGTGGTGCTGTGCTGAGACCTTCTGAGACCTTGTAAGAAGTGCCCACACCCATAAGAAGAGCAGCAGATAGGGCCTGCAGCAATTTGTTTATTCCGGATGGGTGAAATGACATCTAGCTGGATGAATCAGTGGTGAATGCAACAAACATTCACCACAACAACATCTGGTCTTTCTCTGCCCAGTCAAGAGAAACATTTACAAGACTCCAGTTCCAGATGTAGCAGCTCATCCCTGCCATTTGGAGAGTTTTTCTGACCATTCCCAGACCCCGCAAGCACCATGCACAGAGAGAGAACACCAAGCAGGCTTAGTCTGTGTCTACTGTCTGTTCTATCTTCCTGAGTAGCCTCTTCCTCGGCCTGTCCATTCTGAAAAAGTCAAGACTAGGAGTTTATAAATGCCTTCATTTTCAAGCTGTGCCTGGTTCTCAAGTGAGGTTTGACACTTTCCTAAACCCAAAGTTTTATAAAAGAGAACCCTCTCACCTTACTCCTTTTCTTCCATCAAAACCATGAGCATATTTGCACTTTTCAGTGTGGCTTGCTTGGATCTCTAAATTAGAGTTGTGCTCCAGAAATTTAAATGAGGCAACAGTGTACCAGCTTAGTTTTTGGGAAAATGGTCATTGCTAGTCATCATTCACTTCTTAGGCAGATGCTCCTTAATACCTCCAAAGAAAACCTGATTAAGACCATGTTTTACTTGCTCATTATTCTTATATACTTTTTATGACATATTTTATTCTATGAACATTCAATGATAGAGCAAATAAGAGATGGTAGCAAACATTTCAGTAACTTTGACAAGAGAAAGGCTTTCTCTGTAATAACATTCCTGCAACGACCCTTTGGGTGAGGCTCAGGAGGAGAGTACACAGAATTGAACATGGAGAAGAGAATAAAATTACTTCTGATCAAGGTGGACCATCAAGCTGTATTTCTTCTTATTATTTATTTTCTTTTTATATGCTCTTTACTTACAATTTTTCCCTTTCTCTTATTCTTCCAGAATTCTGAAAGAAATTCCTCTGCAGGCACCAAGCCTTCTCTCCACAAACCTTCCCTTCAGCTGTAAATTCTTTTTGAATCATGGTATGTGTGGAAGTGATAAGAGAGAACAGAAGGTATGACATTATTTTCCAAGAGAAGCTTTAAAGGATGATAAATATTTACCTAAGCAGTGTATTCAAGCCATATGAAAATTTGCATAATGGCACTCCAGGTGATGTGACGCATGGTAATTACTTGCAACCTGGTAAAATGAAGAAATTCATGAGCATGTTGCTGAATGCAAACATTCATCTGTGAAAAACAACACTATCTTGTCACTCTTTAAAAAGGGTATTATGAAGAAAAGACATGTCTTTAGGGAAGGGCATGAAGGACATGTCTAGCTGGACATGAAGGACATCTCCCTGCCTCCCTCCAGGAGTGTGATTGCTGTGTGCTCACTTCCTGAACATAGCCATACCTTTCAGCTTTTCAACTTGCATTAATTCCTTAAAAGCTTAAAGATTCTTATCATCCCCCAGAACTACACATATTGGCCTGACTCTTCCAGCCCCCCCAGTAACATGGCTTGGGCTGTAATCATTCTCAATTAACAGCACTCACATCATCAATATGAAGACGAACATATTGGACTTACTCGCCCACGGGCAATTAAATCAAACAAACAGCACCTTGGTTCTTGGGACATGACAGAAGAAGGTCAATAGTTCACAGCAGATGAATAGGGGATTGTAGCAGTGCATAAAGGTATAATTAAATTTCCATTTACCATGTATATAAAGTTCAGAATAGAACCATGTATCAGATTGAATGTGATGAGATTTTGCCATTGGCTTTGCTTGGGCCAGAATTTTACTCTGGGTCACATTTTTACCTACCAGGATACTTATTTTCTTAATCCAGCTGAGTAAGGTAGGGAAGTATTCAAAATGGGTAACAAAAGTGTCTTCACTTGGAAGTTTCTTTACATGGGAGAAATACATGAAGATAGAAGAAAAAGGAGTTCTGCAAATATTTATTCTGTCCTCGACATGGTGGTCCGTGGTAGCCCAGAACAGGCTGTGCCTGAAGGAACAGATGCATGAGACAGAGAATCTGCTGAGCATTGGAGAGCTCCTGGACAGGGCAAGCAACCACAGTGTGTGCTTCAAAGTGAGCAGGTTCAAGAAGGTCAATCAAGAATTGATTGATCACTTTTTTTTCCTTTTCACTACTTTAAAGCATAAAATAGTGCAAAAGTTCTCCGTGCTTAAAAAATACAGGGCACTGTACACTGATGCAGCTACTGGAATTTGGGTAAGGAAAGTGATACTATACCTGCTTGGGGAAGGTACCTAACAGAGTGTTGCTGTCAGAGCCTTAAGTCCCTTTCTCCACAGTGTGCTTTGTGCATCCTCTCTGTAATATGGCTTTTAAGTGGGATTAATGTATTCCTCAGACCTACAACACAATAGGACTTTCTGAGCATTCATTTCATAGCCATGAAGGAAGAACACATCCAGAGCAAATATTAACATTGCTAATATGAATATATGATATAAAAGCACAGAAGAGGTTACCTGGCTGTAACTGTGGAAAATGAACTAAGGTTTTTGCTGATGTGGACATCCAGAAGTTGATGGACTGCACAGCTTTTAAAACTTAAGTGGAAACAGAGAAGGAACCACCAGAAAAGTAAATAGCAAAATGTTAACGTGTGTGAAATTATCATACTGGAGAAAATAGCTGAAATTCAAATAATCATTAGGAATGACTATTTTGGGTAAAATATATATGTAAATTGTAATGGATATAAATATTTTTATTACTATAATGTAAGGACATCTGACAGTGATTTACATACCTAACAATTTCTTTTTAAAAAATATCCATAAGAAATTTCATAAGAAGTTTTCATAACTGTTTTGCTTTTTTTAATGAACAGCAGGCGTAAGACAGAGAATGTGATGGGGACCAAGGAAGTGCTTTTCGCTGTTTACTGTTTGAATTTTGGTTGTACAAATCCATTTCCTTTCTTTTTCTCTCCGTTTTTTTCTTGCCCCAGTGTTAGAAGGACTCCCTCTTGTATTGTTCTAAACACAATAAGTACAGAACTCCCTTTAAAACTATATTTTGCTAAAAATTAAGTTCACCAATTTGGAGTTGAGTTATATGGGGTTTGGCAGAAGAGAACATGTTATGGAAAGTAGGATCTTGTAGCCATTCTTTGACTCCTTTGAAAATAACAGCATTCTCGGCACACTTAAAGTTCACCTAGGAAGGAGCAGGACATTTGCTGTCCAGGTATAATACCAGTTTCTCTAGGCATTAGGTTGTGCAACCTGAGTAGCCAGAACCCATCACACCTTCCTTTCCTAGCTGCAACAACAATCGTTTTATTGAAAAGGAAATTGATACATCACTCTTAGTTTTTCTTTCTCAAATTTATATTGGTAGTCTCTCTGTCTTAGATTTTTCTTCCTTGTTTCGCCTTTATATTGGATGTGAAGAACATATCTGTTCAATAAAGGGCTTCCTAGTTCGATGCCCACTGGGAACCTTATCCATCCAAGCACATCAGCTAGTGGATGTCACTAAATCCACTAAAGAATTGTACTATCTTCTGTGTAAGGTCAGCAAAAAATTAATCTCAGGTTGTGGTTGAAATATATATTTATTCTTTCATACAATAAGAATCTAAACAAATATTTAAGAGGGTTAAAGTGATTTTTAAAATGTCAAAAAGTGTCAGGATAAAAGTTAATATCAGGGATTGCCAGAGATATCTGCAAAATGGAAATAATGGGAAATCCCATCGTTTTGCTATCAGTGACTCACTGTTGTGCTTCGAGAAAAGGTCTGTAGATAAGGGCCTGATGCTGGAAGCAACAGAACAGATCCAGCTGATCTCTCTGCTTCCTGTTAGCATGCAGCGCTGTACTATAGAAATTCTGACTGAGAAGCAGAAATTCTTCCTTAAAATTTTAAATAACACAGTCCTAACTTAAATCTGAGATTTTCAGACAGAAGTTGTTTGATCTCCTTTAAGTTTTAACCATCTGACTTGCCTACTCCTTTAACTACCTGCTGTGCAATTACCCAGGTGGCTTGGCCTGAGTATGCTATTTCCTGCTGATCCAGTAATTGATGGATAACAGGAAGTGTCTGAACATGGATGTTAAATTTTATTCACTGTAGGAATAGATTGCATTGCCACCACTGTTGCTGTATTTATTTAAACCAGTAATCACTGTTGCCATTTTATGTGCCCTCAGGAACTGGATGCTGCTGCACTTTCCCAGCATGTCTCTTTTTCCAAAGACGTAGCACATGGAAATGACAATGGATTGAGGCAATTGCACAAAGAGAGGACTTCAAGATTTGCCAGCTGTTTACATCCCATAAGCCATGAATACACTGTTCTAGCACAAACATGTACACTTGTGACAAGGAAGAAAACAGCACCAAGCCTTTGAAATGGAATGAATTAGTACTGACTTCTGCTTTCAGACTGAGAGTTCCCCTGGCTGGCAGGATGGCACACTGCTTGCCAAATCTGCCACTGTCTTTTACTCTTGATGTTGGTTTAACAAGTTTCTTTCTCAAGTCTTACAGTTTTGGCAATTCTGACCAATAGAAACAAAAATTTCTATAGCTGGGCATTTTGGGTTGGGAGGGGCCAAGGATCTGACTATGGATCTTGGGTAGGTCTTTTTGGAAGGGAGTGACTGGGCAAGGGAGAAATTAGGGACTGTTTTTCCTATCATTCTTAGTCAAGTCTCTGTAGATATTTGCCTTGGAAACTACATGAGAACTGTGATATGTGTGTGGGGTTGATTTCTCAGTTACGGAGAGCTTTATCAGTGTGTTAACCACAAGGCTATCAAAATCATAATTTGCTTCTGCATATGCCAGTGTAAGTAATCAGAGAAGGATGGCAAGTATCATCATATCTTTAAAATAGCATGGCTATAAAAAGAGATAGAATTGACAAGTAGCTTTTAGTTTGGAATAGAATGACTATTGTAGATATATAAAAATATAAATGGCATAAAAAGAACAAGAAGTGATTGGGATTTCAGTGAAAACATGCTCAGGAATGAAAGAAAGCTCCCCTTTCCACTGCCTTGAAGCACAAAGGAACAGAGGAAACATGTTGCTCTGAAAAGTCTCCAAAATGAAGTAGGAGGACACACCAGGGGAAGGATAACTTGGTATTGGTTCTGCTTTTATATTCCTGCTGTGGTTACTTACTGGCCTTTCACAGGCATGGTGCCAGGCTGGGTAGCCCTCTCTGTATGGCCCTGGCTGTGATTTAAGAGTCACTACCTTTTTTCTAGCACTTCTTGCAAGTGGAAGTAATGTTAGCTATAACTAGGCCAATCCTTTCCATATCCCTTAATGTACTGCTGGGATTTCAAACACAGACACACACACAGACACACACACATTTAGAGTATATTATGCACTACTCCTGCCTCATACATATTATAGGTATCACAGTGTACAGCTGCCAAAATATTCATGTTGCTGCTCAAACTCTAATAGAAGAGGAGTCTGCATTTCAAGATGAGTGTACCCACAGTGACGCTGCTTAAAAGATCTCAGTGTAGGAAATTACATAATTAAAACCCCAGATGTAGGAACAGAAAAGTAATATCTTGTATTATTAAATGCTTCTGTTTTCTGAGAATGAATTGTGTTAGGAGTGTTTGTTTGTAAACTGATTGGAGAGCTAATGATATAAAAAATATGCATAAAACATAAACAGAGTCTCTCACAGGAGTTTCCCACATGCACAAGGAGTCCATAATCTGTTTCTCTCTCACCTTGCTACTACATGGCAGGCTTAAAATATATTAACCCTGAAATGACCTTTAATTGGCACAGGACTGGTTTTCCTATGTAATAGTGACACATCCTGTGGGTGATTAGTAGTTGTCATGGGAAAATATTTCATATGTATTTCTAAAGCTATTTGTTTTCCAGGGCAACACTTTGACTAAAGGTATCATTGCAAACAGATCAGTCTGAGTAGGAAAAGAGACTCTTGCATCCCTGTTAAAATTCTCAGGTGAGACAGGGAAGACTGTATTCTGCCAATAGTCCAACTCCAAACTATGAAATTTTCAGATCTTTTAATATTTAATAAAATTAGTTGTCAAGAAGTATTCAACTTGATGGCATTTAGATGCTGTATTAATTCACTTCATTATTTTGTAGATTTTTATTGATATTTCTTTATAAATCTTCCACAATGACTTTTTGTTTATAATATCACAGGTTAAAAAGGCTTATTTTCTTCTTTTCCATGCTTAATTAAAGCATAAATAAAGGTAAAGGTAAAAATAAATGTAAAATTAAAAATAAAAATAAGAATAAATTGTCATCCTCATGTGATCCTATGAGCAAGCTCTGATGACAGTGTCAACCCGTTTGAGAGAAGAAAAGCTCAATTCATGATACACCTATTTGCTCTGAGTTCTGTTTTTCTCCCAGAGAAATAAAAGTTTTGAGGCTCTAAGGGGACAGATACTGTCATATTGTCCTGTTCTCCTTGTATCACCGGGGACTCTGTTTCTGAAAGCTGCCCCTGCTGCTGTTGGTCCTTATTGCTGAACACCCTTTGGAGTACATCACTAAGCTGCTTTGTCAGCTTGAGAGCTGGGTATTTAATGTTTCAGAAACATGCAGCAACTCTTTCAACACAAATATTACTTTGCTGCCCTTTGCTGACAAGGGAAAAATTATTTCACAGCATTTTAGAATTATGTCACTGAGAAGATGGACTTGTCCCCAGATCCCTTGCCCCAAATGCCTCCGTGGCAAATGATGGCTATAGTCTATATATGTGCTAGATATTTACTGGCTATATGGTTAAATTAATGAGTGAAAACAAAAAGAACATTTTCTGAAGATAGCTATAAGTTTGCAGTGATTAATATCTCCCATAAGCTCTATTATTTTTGGCATGCACCTCCAGTCAGTGCTATGTTTGTTCAGACTTCTCAGCTTAGTGAGAGAGCTCAGACATGTAACTTACAATTGTGTGCACATCAACCAAAGTCACTCTCATGGCTCACTGCTGACCTGTCTCTTTACTGGGATTCATTCTATCAGCTTGAGAAATCTATGATGTGTATATTTACCTTGTGACTTTGAGGTGCCCAAGGGTATTTACAATGTACACAGATGCCCATATCCTTCAAGGCTAGCAGTTGAAGGCCAGGTAGAATGAGTTTAGTCACCCCAGTGTCACAAGGTACCCAGATGTGGGCAACTGGATCAAGCCTCCAAAATCTGGCAAAATTATTTGTGCCTGTGGTGTTTGTGCTGTGGGGATGCAGCTTGGATATACCTTTGTTCCTGGGCTGATGGACTCAAAGTGTTCATACATAATAACAGTGCCCAGTGGGAAGATGGACTATTTACAGTTAAAACAAAGATGAACTGAATACATGAATCTCTGTTTATGTCTTGAAGGCTCTTACATATAAACTCCTCTTGTTTCCAGAAGTCTTCTTATGTTAAAATCCTTTCCTGCCTCACCACCAATATGTGTAAATTTCCAGTGTATTGGGAATGGCTGAGATGGGGTTAATTTTCCTTATGGGAGCCCCATAGTACAGTGCTTTGAATTGATAGCCAGAAAGTTGTACATAACACAGCAGTGTTGCAGCTACTGTTGAGTAGCGTTGGCACAGCATCAGTGCTCTCTAACATTCTGCCCCTATCAAGGCACTGGGAATGGGTAAGATCCTGGGAGAAGACACAAATAGGCCCAAATTAATCAAAAGGATATTCCATACCATATGGCATCAGCTCAGATATAAAAGCTAAAAAGAGGAGGAGGAAAGCGGGGTACTCATTATTTGCCGTGTTTGCTTTCTGGAGTAATTGCTACGTGTGCTGAAGCCCTGCTTCCCAGGAAATGGCCAGACATTACTCACTGGTGGGAAGTAGAGCATAATTTTTTTCATCTTTGTTTTTGCATGCACAACCTTTTGCTCTTACTTTAGTATACTGTCTTATCTCAATGTACTAGTTGTTTTCCGTCCTATTTTCTCTCCCCTGTCCACTGGGAAGGGGAAGTGATAGAGAGGCTTTGTGGGCACCTGGTATCCAACAAAAGTCAAACCACAGCTAAGGAAATTTCTCTGTCTGACCATCCAGGAGCCACTCTGGCAGTCACACTCACACCACTTGAACTAGAATGAAGCCCCTTCACAGTGACAAACTCCACACTCAAATAGTTGGACCAGATTTCCTTACCAGATTGACCCCAGGCTTACCTTAGCAGCATCTCTGACATCCAGATCCTTAAAGTAATTTAATCATGATGCAATAACTAAATAACAAAGTAAAAGCTTGAGCTG
>VZTR01032758.1:39962-52524 GCA_013400775.1 Chaetops frenatus
TCCCCGGCCCTGCCCCGCCGCCGCCGCCAATCCCCGCGGCTCCGCGCTCCCCGCCGCTGCCCGCAGCCGCCTCGCCCGGATACCCGCGACCGACCAACCTCCCACCGGGCTTTTCTCGGTCCCCGCGTCCGCCTGCCCTCGGTTCCTGCCTCCGGCACGCTGCTCCCGCGCCGCCCTCGCCACCGGACAGGCTCCGCTCCCCGCTCCAGCGGCCCCTGCCTGCTCCCGTCCCGTCCCGTCCCGTCCCGCCACGCCTCACCCCGCCCCTTGGCCGCTCACCGTGCCCCGTGCCCGGGGGAGCAGCTCTCCAGGGCTGGATGCTGCCGCAAGGGCGCATCGGGGCCGCGGAGGGTACCAGCGGGTTTAGGGATTAAGCGGCGTTTTGGGCAGCCAGCGTGCAAATGTGAGGCGGCAGAGCCCACCGCCGAGTATTTATAATGTCCAGAAGAATGCGAGGTGGAGGGTTCCTCGGGTCGAGAGGTTAGAATGTTCAAGTGGGGTTGTACGTATGGTACCTCTGCTCGTCTGTTTCACTGTGTCCAGTAACGCGACCTTCAGAGAGCTTGAGTCGAGAGGCACAGGGTAAAACATTCAGAAATTCTCGGTAAAAGTACTTCTGGTTAGACCCAGAACTGCCAATTACAGCATGCTCCTGGAAAGGTACCTCTTGACANGGGAGCAGCTCTCCAGGGCTGGATGCTGCCGCAAGGGCGCATCGGGGCCGCGGAGGGTACCAGCGGGTTTAGGGATTAAGCGGCGTTTTGGGCAGCCAGCGTGCAAATGTGAGGCGGCAGAGCCCACCGCCGAGTATTTATAATGTCCAGAAGAATGCGAGGTGGAGGGTTCCTCGGGTCGAGAGGTTAGAATGTTCAAGTGGGGTTGTACGTATGGTACCTCTGCTCGTCTGTTTCACTGTGTCCAGTAACGCGACCTTCAGAGAGCTTGAGTCGAGAGGCACAGGGTAAAACATTCAGAAATTCTCGGTAAAAGTACTTCTGGTTAGACCCAGAACTGCCAATTACAGCATGCTCCTGGAAAGGTACCTCTTGACAGAGTTATTGACTGTGTAATAACAACCCAAGGACAGCAATAGGCACGTGGATTGTACTAGTGATGGGAGCAGCACTTTGAAAGAGAAGTTGGAGCCTGGATCCCACAAGTGTCTTATTTAAATGTACTTGTAAGATGGTTGTGGGTACAGCAAATCTTTCTGTCAGAAGTGCGTATGATAAGCTGGCAAACACGAGCACTACAACAACCCTGCTAAGCACAGGCAGACATGTAGGGTTGCCTACCGTCTCACAGCAATCAGTGTTTTTCTTGGGAGCCTCCTGTCTGGACCTGAGCATCATCACACTTGGAGTCATGCCATGGGCTTGGCTGTCGGGTTGCCCGCACCGCTGTTATGCAGGGAAGAAAACTCCTGGGAGAAAGCAGAACTAGGCTTTTTATAACCAGAAGTTTAAACTGATGTAGCAGAGCAAATGGTTGTTTCAGTGACTGCTTTTTATCTTCTGAAGAGGAGTAGTAAAACTTTTCTGGTTTAGGACTTTAGAAGAAAATAAGGACTACACAGAGTGAAATGGTGGTAAAATTGCTTCAAAGCTGATTGACCCAATGCACATGGCCCCACTTAGCTATGGATAAGACTATACTGCAATCCGTAGTTGTCTTAGCCTTACCTCCTGTCCTGTTTTGTGTGCTGTGTGAAAGCTGCTCTCTGCTGCAGAACAGAAAAGGAGTGGAAAAATCTGTCCATGTCACATAAAAGTACAGACCACATTTTGTCAAAGGAGAGCTCAGGCCTGTGAATTACTACTCTCCCATTGCTCGGAAAGGCCTTGTTCTACAGATTCCCTGAAAACAACCCCAGGAAGCTCTGTAGTACTCTTGGCAGCCACTTGCTACACACCAGCAAGATCCAGTTCGTGTATAGCAGGTGTAAATAACCCCTATCCTGACTCGGTGTTCTGCTGTTATTACTTGTTATTTTCCCCTCTCTCCTTTTTTTTTCTTAACTACCTTTTGGTTACTTGGAGAGGAGGGACAGAAGAACTAGTCACTCTTACCAAACTGTCATGGATGAGGGGACAAGATACTGCCACGAAAAAGACTTTTTGGCAATAGTTCCAGGAGGGGGCAAGCAGTGTCCTGCTGCCCGTAGTGGTTTTAAATTGCCGTCACTTGGGCTTACCACCAGCAGCAGCCCGCAGAAGCAGCTAACAACAAAGCGTCACTACAGTACAAGGGAAGTGGTGTATCCATGGTGAGAGTCAGGTGTTGTCTCTGACTGAGACTTTAATGGTATCTGACATGGTGGTGTCTTAAACCACCTTGGCTGCAAAGCACTGTGAGCAGTGCAGTCCCACCAGTGAGCACAGCAATCTCCTGCCCTAGCTTTCCTCTTCATCATGGGAAACTGACTTCACACACAGCTGTGCTGCAGGGCTGTCTGGTTCATCAGCAGGCAGTGGTTTCTTGCAGATACCTCTTGACCCCTGTGGTTGCAGTGGCTGCTGATGTCATTGAAGGAAGTAGGTGGCTGGATACTGAAGGGCAAGCTGAGGAAGCCACCCAGGAACGAAGGGCAGTGGAGGGTCCCTGTTCAGAGGTTGCAGGGGATTTGCCTGGTGTGGCATGTCAGGCCAAAGCAACTGTTGGTAAAAACCTTCAGAGAGCTCAGCCTCTTTGGCAATAGCTGATACGACCCACTGGTTCAATTCCAAATGTCATGCAATAGCCAGTGAGGCACACATGGAGAGCTTCCCACGACGATCTCAGCCTTAAAAGAAATTACATTTTTGTGGGGTAGAGAGATAGAGGATAGGGACTAAGAAAGACATAGAAAGAGAAGGCCAGGAACAGTGATGAATTTTCACAGCAACAGGAGGTTAACAGCTCCATTTTCTAGGGATGAGAAATCCTTTCTGCCCTGGAAATTCCTGAGTGATTGGGCAAACAGGATGAATAATGGGAATGCACTATTTGCTGATGCTATTGGGAGTATTTGACAGTGAAACTAAAACTGAGAAGATGTTTCCAAGACCTGGAAGTCCTGAGTGACCTGCTGATAAAATACAGTGTTCATTTCCATCCAGCTAAGTGAAACATAGAAAAACAACTCTAGTAATAGATGCACAAATTCATGTGGAGTGTTAATACGCAGAAGAGAGGTCTTTGTGGATAGTCCTTAAAAAGCGACGGACATTCATTAACTGTCAAAGGGAAACGGAATTCTACGAATGAATAAGAAAGGAAAGAGCAAATGGAAAACATGGTTGAGCTCTTCCATGAGCTTGGCACCTTGAGTGCCATGAGTATCTGTGGTTACTTCATCTCCTGTTTTGTAAAACACAAAAAGACAAAAAAAAGGCAATGGAATAATTAGAAAAGTTATACCTGCAGGGAAAATTCAGGTTGGCTAGGGCTAATCAACGGTCCAAAAAAAGATGGAAAAAACACAAGATGGAATACTTTAAAACACAAGGATGCAAATTTATACCAATGTGGTTTCTCTACAGACAAAACAGATAATGTTTCAAGATTAACATTGTCCTTCTCATGTAGTAGTTACAATTAAGTCCTAGAAGAATCTCTTTTTTTCTGTTAACTGTTTAGGGCATGATAAAATCTTTGTAATACCTGTCTGTCAAGATCATGCAATGTTTTATTAATGCATTAGCTATAATTTATTTGTACTGACATTCATCCAATGCTTTACAGGTCTGTCATCAATTTAGTTGCCTGCAGTTCTTGAAGTAACGCTTCATCATTTGGAAAATCAATAACTTATTTTGACTGTTTTGGTATGAAAGTTAAACAGCAGCAAGACAATTTTAAAATTACAATTCAAAACAGCATGATATTTATCTGATTCTGCGATAGCATATTTTAGCTCTCTACTTTTCTACTGCTGCTGAATTATCATCTTTCTATTAAGAGATGTAGTATGCATTATTCCATCTAGAAGATTAAATGGTGCAACATATTTTTTGTTGTAACACCATTTTTTTTCTTATTTCTGTGACCCCAACTCAGTTATTAAGGCAATATTAAATGTTGTAGTGTTCAAATTAGAAGTCATTAAAAGGTAAGTAAGCTTAATTAATATTTCAATTTAATATAAAAAACAAAACCAAAATAGGAGAACATTCAACTTGCTTTTAAATCATAATCTGCAGTGATTGAAATACATTTGAATACTACATCAAAGAATAAATCTGTGAATAATTATAAAATGTAAGCAGAGGATATTTTGGAAACTTCAAAAGCTATGACTCTTCTCACCTCCCCGTTCACTTGTATACCATGGCACATGCATAAGTAAATATATGCTCATAGGACATATTTCAGTTGCAAGTTTTATATTAACTACTGGGATCAAATGCTTGGCTAAGATGAACTCCGTCGTCCTCTGCAACTGACACCTTCCTCTGGGGATAAAGGGGCAGATGCTCAGAGCATGGCTAGATATTTATTGTTATTGTTAATGTTAAGACTGACTCAGCTCAACGGCCAGCACTGTGCAGATTGCACATGTTAAAGGAAAGATAGCTGTTATCATAACACTTCCAGCCAGACATGATGTAAAAAGTGAAATGCAGAAAAAGGAGAAGGGGAAATGAGTTCAGTCAACAGTTCCTTGGTTTTCCCCATCTGCATTCAGCACTCCAGACTGTGTGCCTACGTCACTGTCTGAAGGCTTGTCCCTCCTTTCTTTTCTGCACATTGTTGCCATCCTTCCCCAGTAGTTTCAGTCCATCCTTTGCCAGTAGTTGCCATCTCCTCCTGTGCACTGAACCTCAGGGTACCAGAAGGACATGTCCAGGGTGACCTGGGCCAGCTCATGTGAAGGCCACTGCTGCAGCATCACCCATCACACACAGGTCCTGCAGAGCTCCTGCTACCTAGGCTGCCTCCATGAGACCCATTCCTAGTGATGGGCATTCCTGCACCCCTGGGAAGGGTAGGTTGAGCATGGCTGAGGCATGGCACCTACTGCCAAATCCAGAGGCATAGCTGTACACACACCATCCCTGGAGGAGTGCTACACTCCCCTAACACAGCATCACATGATGGGAATGTGCACGTGCCCTTTGGAGCACACTNCTTTTAGTGAAACCAAAAGGATGGGCTGAAAGAATGGAAAAACTCAACTCTCAGCAAAAGTGGCAAAAAAGTGTGAAGAGAAAAATAACAAACTATAGGTCATCTGATTGAACTCTTCCTAAACTAGCCAAGGAACACAGTATGACTAAAAATCAAAATAAATGTGAGGGTTTTGAAAAGAATTTATAGTTAAGAACCAAATTTTAGTTAATTGAGAATTTAAGCAAGCACAGGCTAAGCATACGGTATCAAAGGAAGATGGAGATGGAATCATATGATGGTTTGGGTTGGAAGGGATCTTAAATATCACCTACTTCCACGTCCACTGCCATAGGTAGGCACATCTTCCAGGAGACAGGTTACTCAAAGCTGCATCCAGCCCGGCCTTGAACACTTCTGGGTTTGGGGCATCCACAGCTTCTCTGGGAAACTTGTGCCAGTCCCTCACCACCGAGTAAAGAATTTCTACCTGATATATACTGTAAATCTACTCTTTTTCAGCTTAAAGCCATTCCCCCTGGTCCTATCGCTTCATGGCCTTGTAAAAAGTCCTTATCCAGCCTTCTTGTTGGTCCCCTGCAAATAATGGAAGGCTGCAATTAGGTCATCCTGAAGTCTTCTCTTCTCCTGGCTGAACAATCCCAAATCTTGCATCCTGTCCTGGTAGGAGAGGGCCTGATCCAGGCCTCAGATCATCTTCATGGCCCTCCTCTGGATTCTCTCCAACGACTTTCCTTTGTTGAGGACCCCAGAGCTGGATGTAGGGTGGGGTCTCACCAGAGCAGAACAGAGGGGCAGAATCCCCTTCCTGGCCCTGCTGCCTTTGGTGCTTTGGATGCAGCCCAGGATACAATTGGCTTCCTGGGCTGCAAGCATGCGGTACTGAGGAATATCAAGCTTCTTTTTCACCGACACACTCAAGTCCTTCTTGGAAGGATGGAACTGTTTAGGAGTCTTGAAGGCCTGGGACAGGCAAAAAAAAAAAGCCAGAAAAAAAAATTTATAACAGCTGGGTTCTTCGGCCATCTTGCTGAAAATGGACCTCTTTTGGGACAGCAAAAAAGCACAAAGTTTTCCCCCGAGTTTGTACTGATACAATGCTTTTGTAATGCTGGAAGATTGTACTTTGTTTCACTGTGATGCTTGATGTGTTGTGTTTAACTGTTTTAATAGTGGAGCGTGATCTTCTTGCCCTGCTGAGATAAGTTGAAAGTATTGCTGCCCTGTTATCTTATCAACCATTTTGCTGCAAGCTGTTACCATCTCTGTAAGACAGTCTATAGCTTCCTCTTTTTTTTCTTTAAACCACTGGCCACAGTGTTGTACTCTGGGCTGCAAAATGCTGTGGGTTCAAGTGAGTTTAACATCAGCCTTGCTGTCTCCCTTGAAAGGCATGCCATACCTCAGGCAGGTGTGGTAGGTTGTGATTATAAGACCTTTAGTGTCTGGGAGCTTGGAGAGGGTCCAGGCCCTCACCTATGGGTCTGAGGAAGGGGCAATGCAGGGGCTGGTTATGTGGTCATGACCATCCTTGGTACACACGCGAAACAGCAGGAGATGGGGCTGGAGATACCCCCCTGCAATGATTAGTGCCCCCAGGCACTACTCTGAACACGAATCACATCTGCTGAGCCCACGAGGGGTTGTAAGCCAGAAATCTGAGGTGTGCCATACTTTAAAATGGTGTGGCTGTGTCCACATCAAGTTTATTCAGGTAATGAATTACCTTCCCTTTAAATGTCTCCAAATTCTCTCAAAGCCTATTCTGGAAAATGCTATTTAAGTTGTGTTTGAGGCCCACTAGCAGCGTGCAGGGGCTGTACAGCCAATAACATCTTGGCTACCCCCAGCTCGGACAAGTCACTGCCGACAAGACACATCAGGAGCCGAGGAGGAGACTCACAGTGGGAAGTAAGCTGTGGAAACCTAACACGTATTCTCTTAACAGCCCAAATAAATAGATACCTAGACTAGACCTGAGTTTACCCAGGTAATAGAGGGATGGAAAGAAAAAGGCCTTGAAGTGTCTCTATGTCTGCAGAGCATTGTAGCATATCTGTCTGCAAGCAGCCTAGGTTAAGGCTACTTACCTTACTTTACCACCCCTAAAACCTTCTTTGGAAGACCAGAAACTCCGAGGAAACACACTTTCCTTCATAAGCCAGTTTACCTATTCCACAGTATCCACATTGGGAAGCACTTCAAACAGAAGACACTGTTTTTATTAGTAAAATACTAGGCTAAAATCTGTACCTACTCTGAGTGTAAAGGCGTTTCATTCTAGGCACTGGAATTCTAGCTGTGTCTGCCATGAGAAATTTATATGCTGAGAATGATTAGGAGGAAACAAAAGAGAAGTGGAGGTGGATAGGCAAAGAATTAACATTTTAAAAGATATAATAGACCTGATTTTGAAATTACTAGGGCTAAGAGGGGCTGAGAGCACTCAGAAATGTTAAAAATCTGGCATATGTATTGACTTTACAATAATGAATCAACATTATTAGAAAAGTAGAAAACAAACACTGTTCAGAAAAGAGCTCTAGACCAGTCACAGCAGCCCCTTAATGTTCTTATGTCCTGCTCTCTTTGACATCTGTTTCCCTTTAGACAGGAGATAAATTCCTCCCATACCACATAGCATTCCTTAAGAAGTTGTTATTACTTGCTGAAACAAGAAGTTTCCCAGAAGCACTGTGTGCCACTGCTGTCAGTCAGACTTTAAGAGCTTTTTAGGAGCTAATGGATGGCGTGTTTGTTGCTGTTTCATGGAACGTGGAGGTGTCACACTAAGGGTCTGTGTAAATAATGCCCAGATGACAATATGGCCTGCAGGCAAGACTGGGGATTGTGTCACTGAGTGGAGCAGGATCACTGGTGGAAGAAGACCTGAAGATGAGTGAGCCTGCCAGATGCTTTCCTGCGTATCCACATGATGCCATCCATACCTGCATGTAAAATAGTGGCAAGTCGTTTTAAAGCCTGGAATGTGTTTTTTTTCACTGTTCCTCTTGCGAGTGTCTGTGTGGTGTGAGGCAGTGCTGTGTGGTAACACCCCACACCATCCCCCCCACACTGGCAACCTTATTGCTCCTCTGGCATGGGACACTGCTCTGTGACTGGCTCTGCTAAGTAATGCATACTCTTGGTGACATTCTTGATGACACCCTAACTACCTCTGTAGTACCTAATGCTAGTACCATACCTACTACCTCCTACCTAATCCTGTCTGTGGGATTCTCAGGGTCGTAACTCAGGCTCATCTCCTTACAGCATGCTATACATTTAAGTTACTTATTTTATTAACTTCCTTTACACTAAGCCATTTTCTGGATGGCAATGTATAAATAAGATGAAATATGGCCTTTTTATGCCAACACAACACAAAGATCCCCACTGATACTAAAGATCCTCCTATTCCTTAAACCTCTTCTTTATCCATATCCTTTCATTTGTGTTCTTTCTTACACTTTACATGTTTATATTCCTTACCTTTTTCAGAATGTCAGGTTCCTCAGCTACTGAATGTTTTTTTTCCTATTCAGTTTCCCATACTAAGTCTTCCTATATTCCTACATATTTATATAACTCCAATTTCTTCTCTTAGGCTTGAAGCCTCTGACACCAGTCTTCTTTTGCCAATATTCAAACTCTCCGTGCCTTCTGCCTGCTTCTTTCATATGTCCTTTCTGCTCACTGCTACTCTTTTAAAAGTCTTCTAAGGACAGTAATATTTAAAACATCCATGGTACCAAAAGTTAGCTTCTTTTTGGTTTAGTGCTACAGCTCATAAGCTTCCAGGTGTCTGCTGGAGCAGGAGCAACTCGCTGAAGTGTGATGGTTTCTATCAAACCTTGTCTCTAGAGTCTTGGCAGAGCCGAAACTAAATAGATGTGGAACTAGATGCAGTTCATGGGTCACCTGATATGTGAGGTAGTGGATCTATTGCCTGAGGAGAAGCATTTCTCATAATAATTTTTCCCACCTCCAGAGAAGAGTAGGAATATGTGTCTCCAGGGCATGTTATTTTCTGGGATGTTTTTGGAATAGTGTTATTTATGCCCCACCCATTGGCAAGCCTGCGAAGAAAAGGCATAATGAAAGCCTTATTTAGCTTAAATACAGAGCTGTCTGGTTCTGGAACACAAATCCTTCATTTGCATCTGTGCTGATGGTCATGTAGCGCGTATGGACACAGAGTATTTACCAGCGGCATCGTTCCAGTTGTTACTGAGTAAATGTGCATGCCCTGGGGAGGGCAGTGAAAAGGAGACCTAAACACCCTCACTGCAGCAGGGCCATCACTGCTGTAAGTTGCTGTAATATGTTAGTGCAAAAGAGACAAGTGTATGTCTCAGCATCCGTGGCTTTTGGCTGCATGCAATTTCAGATCTCTGCCTTGTTTAGATACCTTCTTCACCAACCCTGCTGGGATAGGCACCATAGGAAGCAGAATGGCACAGGAAACAGAATGACCCCAAGGCAGGGGACTGCTTGCACATTTATACCTCAGCCCCAAGCAGATGTAAGCCTCAGGAACTCTAGTTAGTCAGGGAAGTCCAGGAAGCAGAATCCATAGCTCAAATGGAATTAAATTCAAAATCTGTCATATTTCTCTATTTTCTTCAATGCTCTTTCCGTTTTCCCTGCAGGTGCATGAAGACCTGTAACTTTTGCTGATGCTTTCATTTCCTACAAAGAATAGTCTTCTAAAGAAAATTGAGTAAGTTGTATGTAGGAGAAAATTTTACATAAGGAGATAAGATGTAAGAAGCTGTTTACATCTCATTCTGAGCACTGTTTGATGTTTGTGGTATTTATTTTTAAAAAGTACAGATATACACTTACATGACTCTCTTATTTTACTATTTCATTGGCAAAAGTCCGTTTCTGCACCAAATTACTGCTACTATATCACTTTTATTTGTATCTTTATATTTTAGTATTAGTTTTCGGTAGCTAATGAATAAGCTGTCATTACAAAAAAAATGGAGGGGTTTGATATTACAGTACTCCCAAGGTCTATGGGACCTGAACCAGCACTGGTCTTTTGTAGTCAAAGACCAGTGTGTCTAGGAGTGGATGTCAACAAAGAGAGTTGTCATTTGGGCTGTACACACATTAAAAATGTTGTTCTACTAAGAGCCTATATTAAGATCTGTGACATGATATTTTATCTGACAGCAGCCTGGTCTTTTGGTCTACACAGACTCTCTGTACCATATACAAGGAGAGAGATCAGTAAATGA
This sequence comes from Chaetops frenatus, assembly GCA_013400775.1. NCBI lineage: Eukaryota > Metazoa > Chordata > Aves > Passeriformes > Picathartidae > Chaetops > Chaetops frenatus. The sequence continues at coordinate 50,321 of VZTR01032758.1, forward strand.
ATGACTGAATTCTGTTTTCATTTAAAGCACCTTGCCACTATTAATTCTGATGGAAACTGTGTATGTCCATGCTTGCTTATGCTACGCATAGAGAATGGTGGCTGTGTGGCTAATCCTTCTGTCTGTATAAATCACCTTTCCTTTGCAAATGCTGGTTTTCATTCATTCCTTTTCTTATAGGTCATTGTCTCATGCTGCCTGCGGACAGAGCTGTCTTTGTGCTGGAAGACAAAGAAATAACACACGATAGTGACTGTGGAGCAAAATAATTTGCAGCATTCCTGTTTATTTTCAGACTTTGGAGATTTGTATAAGAAATTAATTCTGTGGGGTTTGCATTTTTAAATCAATGTACAATTTTCACTAAATTTCCTCAGTCACTTTATGAAACAGCAAATGAAATGTTCTTATTCTCAACTATTAATTTGATTATGATCCAGAAATTATGTATTCCAGCTCTGCATTCCTGGTCAAAACTTCAGCCTGAAGACACTGAGACTGATAGACCTTTTCCTCTTGACTGGGACCCACACTATCTGACTGAAGAACCTAACACTTCAAAACCTACTTATGCAGAAATGATATTTTGTCAGTGGCATTACCTGGATGTCCTGTGAATCAGGACTTTGAGGGGCAGGGAAGGATGTAGAAAAGACTGAAAAAGGTCTTTCATTCTTTGTGATACCTTCCTTCAACACATACCAGATTTCCAAGGGCTCTGAGCAAGTAGAAATACCACTGGAAGAGTGTTTTGTCCTAAGAAATCTCACCCATAATGTAGGTATACAACAACTTATAGATGAGCTTTGGAAACAAAATTTGCATTATTTTGAGTGCCATTTGGTGATTTCAAAATCTGCTTTGAGTTTATATGTTTACAATTGTTGTTTTTGTAGTCTCAGTGAAAATAGCTATTTTACTGAATTTCTGTGTGTACTTCTCATACTTTTTGGATTCTTCTCTCAGTTTCCTTTCACTGTGTTTAATCAGTGGGTTGCCTTCAGATGAATCCGAAAAGACCAGCTGTTGTGTCACTAGAAAGTAGTTTGTGTGTCCCCTTAGAGTAGATTCTTAAGAGCTCCATAACAAGAACCTTTCTATGTGAGCAGTTTGTAATTATTTTTTTAGGGTTCTGGACAGAACTGGAGATTTGTATAAATTTGTTCACTTGAGATAATTTATGTGGGGGTTTTTGCTAATTTTTTTTTCCTCAGCCATTTAAAGAGAAGAAATTAAAAAATATGTTGCTTATTTTGGAATTGAATCTGACAGACCTTGTGTGTCTTGCTCTAAGATTTTGAGCATATCCTTGCAGTCTTCAAGGGATATGCATATGATGACAATGTGCATATACATATGCCTATGATAAGAACTACAGTAACATATATCAGAGGTGTATGAGGTGAGACAGCTACATACCACTATAAGCTCTGAAGACACTCAAGATTTCATTTTGGAGAACTTCTGTGGTCTGTGTTTGCTGTCCTGCACTAATGGTCATGCTGACAGTGGCTTCTTTTTTCTTTTTTCTAGGCTTCTTTGGTGAGTTTTCTGCTGAACTTTAATTATTGTCCTATCAGTTAAGGTCCTCATATATGGCCAGCTTAAAATATTGTGGCTTAAAATAGTTTGTTTGATATGAATTCTTCCTGTTACAAGATTGGAGAATTGGGCATGATTCCCTAGCACAGAAGGAAAAGAAATGACACACTGTCTTAATAGTTGTTGTGGAATGTGACATGATTCCAGGTATAACCCTGTGGCCACTTGTTAGAGATAAGAGACTTGAGAAGCTTTCCTCACAAATGCTACACTGTGGGTCACATGAGGCTGCTAAGATAAGGCATCTGCCTATACTTTATACAAGACTCTTTTCCTTCTCTTTCTCCTTTTTCCTCGGGAGAGCTGGAGAAATACCTCACTGATTTTATTTCATCAAATACTGTAGTCTCAGCAATATCCTCTTCAAGTGTCTTCTTACAGCAGGGAAGACATCCCCACTCAGAAAATGAGGACCAGAGTATTTGTGTAGATTAGATCTGTTTCAGAGAGGGGGAAGGGATGTGCCGACCCACACAGCTGACTATTTTTAGCTGTCACGAATAATCACAGGATGCAGGGGGAAGCGTATCTCAAGAGATCACCCACAAAAGGAGTGAATTAATAGCAGAAGTGCTATAAATATAGAAGGGGTGCATGACTTG
>VZTR01032758.1:54747-66221 GCA_013400775.1 Chaetops frenatus
GAGGGAGAGCAAAAGCAGCCCCACAGCAGCATCACTGCCAGGGAGGAGGTGGGGGAAGGGGGAGCCGGCCGCAGCCCCGGCACGGCCCCCAGGCCCTGGGGCCCGGAGCGGCCGGCCAGGGCCACGCCGGTGTTACCTTCCCCGCGGATGGAAGTCGAAGAGGAGCTTCAAACTTCCCGCTCCTAAAAACGGAAGCTTCACAAAGACGCCTCTAATGTTCCAGTGGCTACATGAAGTGCCCATCTTAAAATTAGCCAATCCGTGGGCTCCTCACCTCTGCTGGAAACTGTGCCCCGGCGGAAGTAGAAAAACAAAGAACCCCCGCCAGGAAGGAGAAAAAAAAAGTTGTTGTCCTTTAAACCACAACACCAAGCAACAAAGTCTAAATAAGCCTTAACTATAAAGTTTGTTTAAATTCCTGCTTGTCTACAGTGAATCAGAGGTGGTTCCTGTTTAATTGTTAATCTGAGAACAAAATTAGCTGATGTTTTACAAACTAATGCTTTATTCACTCAAAGTATTTTGTAAATTGTGTTGAACTGTGGAAAGGTGCCAAGGTGTTTGTATTTGTGACATATTTTATTTTCTCTTAGTGATTTCCTACATGAAGGTTAGGTTCCTGTTGTATCTAAAATACAAGCACAGGCAGTTCCACTGAGCCTTTTTAGTTTTATTTTAAAAATCACCAGTCTGTTAGTATGCAAGTTGGCTGAGTTGATATGGCAGAAGTTTTCATTACAATGTGATGCAAAAAGTTGATTTACCTCAGCTCTTTTAGCGCAGCTTTTGAACAGACAACATCAAACTACCACAATCAAGGTTAAACATCTAATGCATCTTTGACAATTACAAGAAATGCTGTAAAAATAAGTAGGATTAAATGCAGCACAATTGGTGGCCTGGCACAGTGCCCTTGCAGGGAACACTGCACACTGCTGTGGGAGAAGGAAGATTATTTTTGCTTCTTGGGTTCATTGCATCCTGTTGGGATTGTGGAGGGGAAGAGCTAAAGGGTAACCCTGAGATTTTTGGGGTGGAATAAGATACCAGCAAAGTTGCTGGGGCACCTTTCTTGGCCACCTTGAGAGGATATAGTCAGGCCTGGCTCTGAAGGTGCTGCCAGCCCAGCCCTCCATGCCTCATTTTGCTGGGAGAGCCAGAGGCATTTTAAGACACAATCCAGCAGGTATCAAATCTGACAACATAACACCCTGTAAAGGGTGTGATAGGCAAAAAGCTATCAGCCAAGAAAATCTGAGTTAAGGCTCACTTTCAGGTTCTCTGCTTTGTACTAATCTCTCTTTAATTCTGCCTACAACTGGCACAGACCAAAGGCAGCCTGTGAGAGAAGCCTGTGTGGACATGCAATATTACCATGTTGCTCATTCCTGTGATCCTTGGCACAGGAAGAAGTCTTGTCTGAAAAAGTGTATATGTTCATTTTTCTTTATCGGGAACTGTTTGATCACCAATTTCAAACAACTCAAAGCATAAAATGAGATAACAATTAGCAGTCATGAGGCTGGGAGGAGAAAGTACAACAGATTTTGTCCATTTCTTTGACATGCAAGTTTTCAGGCTGTGAAATACCTTTGTTATATTTTTGAGAAATTAATTTCATTCTTGTAGTGGTTGTGCAGAGTATGATTGCTCTGGAGCCAGACTTTAAAATGACAGTCTGAGGTGCTAGCTGATAATAAATTTCAGGCAGAATGCAATTAAAACTTAGTCTCTTGATTCCTGGTAAGCTTCCTGAAATGAATATTTAAGGAATTTGATTTCAGCATGAGTCACAGTTGTTACAGGCTCACCCATTGTCCTATAGTCAACTCTTGACACAGACAGGTTGGAGTAACTCTCAAAAGGCCTTCAAGTGACAGGAGATAGTGAAAGGATTATTGAGAAGGAGTACAAATTCCTAATGTTCCCATAAATACTGTATGGAGTATGCTGCATGGCTAGCAAGAAATATTTAACAGGAAACCCCAATAGCTCTGTTCATGGAGTTCTGGCAAGAAGAATTTCCTTTCATATTCTTGTAAGCTGACCTGGCTCACACATAAGTGAAGCCCCCAACAGGCTTCCTTCCTTCTGTTTTGGGATTTCCACTGGGAAAAATTGCAATTAATGTGATCTAAAGCAGCTACATATGCAACTGAAACCTTCCAGCCCTGGGAGTGCAGCGGAGCTGTGATGTCCCAGCACATCTCTGGAATGTATTTCCAGTAGCACGAGGCCATGCCATTCCAAAGCCACTCCTGTGTTGTTGTCCTGGTTTCATCTAGGCTGGAGTTAATTTCTGCTCAGCAGCTGTTACACTGATGTGTTTTGCGTTCAGAACAGGAACAGTGTTGATAACACACTGATGTTTTGGGTTTTGCCAAGTTATGTTTATCCTGAGTCAAGGATTTTTTCTTCTCTCATGCTCTGCCAGTGAGGAGGGATGCAAAAGAACCTTTGAGGGAGCACAGCTGGGACAGGTGACCCAAACTGAACAAAGGGATTTTCCACATCTCAGAACATCATGCCATAAATAATCCAGGGGGACTTATGGGGAAGTCTGTCTGGATTGAGGGTGGGGGGACACTTGGGACTGGTCAGCAGGTTGTGAGCAATTACATTTTGCACCACTTGTTTCCTTTTTATTGTCACTATTATTATTATTCATCATTGGTAGTGTATTTAACTTTATTTTTCATTATTAAACTCTTCTTATCTCAAACTGTAAGTTTTATTTTGATTCTCTTTCCCTTCCACCAGGGTGGGGGGTGAGTAGGGATGAGTAGGTGAGTAGGGGTAGGGGTTTGAGTGAGTGGCTGTGTAGTGCTTTCTTTTCCATTTGGGATTAAACCACAACAATCCTTTTGGATGCTCAATAATGAACACAAAGAGTGGAGATAACGACTGATTTGACCAGAGCATATTAAAAGAAAATTGTTATAAACACTCGTTGTATTGGTTTAGCAGTTGTTACTTACAGTGCAGAGATATTAGCTCTCATATTTGTTTAGTCTCTCTTATATCAGTAATACCTTACTTGCAGATTGTGTTCTCTGTGGCATTTCATAGGATGGACTTATTATGTGACAATGTCTCTCCTCAGGACACCAATCTGGTGTCTGTATTCAGTATTGCAGGCAACTCTATATTTTGGGAGTTATTAATAATCACATCTTTGGTTTTTTCTTCTCAGGGGAACAAACTGTCATGAATATACCTCCCTGTCTTTTTTCCCTCCTTTTTTCTTCCCTCTTCCTTCAGGCTGATTACAATAGTTGAGAAGATTTTAAAGATTTTGAATATACTTTGAGTACCCTTGAAACCAACCTGGTCCTTTTGTTAGGAGCCAGCATGTTATTGCATATGGTTCAGGTCTTGTTTAAAGTCAGAAAAATAATTCAAAATATTACCCCAAGATCTGCACAAAGGTTGGATAGTTCAGAGTGACAGGGTATATTTGAGCAAGGGGCAGCAGTACCTGGGGGCAGCAGACACCTCCAATGTATTTGCACCTTACCCTTGAACAAATAAAGAATCCAGAAATGCTGGTGAAATATTTTAAAAATACTGTGTTTTGGTATCCCAGAGAGGGCCCAAATGACTGCAAAGTGTTGGGGCCTGGCCATGGCTATTGAGCCATGTTCAACACTGCTCAGTGGCCTCAGGAGGGTCTCTGAATCTGACAATGAGATGACAACAGGCCCTGCAGCTGCTCCCACCACCGTGACAGACACTGGGGCTGCTCCAAGGCCAGTGACAGGCACTGCCACTGAAACCACTGGAATTGGATCTGCAGGTGCTGCTGCCAGTGCTCCTGCAGAGGAGCAGGAGAAAAGGACACGAATGGCACCTCGTAAAAATGTTTTAGCAAAAATGATCAAGAAGGACAGGGAGATGAAAGAGGAGGAAGAAGCAGAACCATCACAAGGGTGATTTTTCAGCCATGTGAGCATTTTACTGCCTGGCTGCTCCAGTGCTGGGACAATGGAGACAATAATGTGGAGTCAGAGGATAAGGAAGGCAGGCAACTGGGATCACTTGCTAAGGAACCAGGCATTGGCAAAAAAGAGGGGAAAAAATACACCGATCCTTAGTCTCTGGAGGAGACTCTTATCAAGTGTGGGAAAAAGGTATTCGGATAAAGATAGTATTTCCTATAACTCAGGCAAATGGACTACAGTAGAGAAAGGTATCAATAACTGAGGGAAATGAAATATGAGAGAGAAATTAAATGTTTTGATCCAGACAATCCACAGCTTCCCACAGATCCAGACAACCTCTTTTATCAATGACCTTTGTGGAGGAAATTTATGCAGAGTGTACCAACAGTACATGCCAACCCCTTGGCAGCAATTTTTTGCAAAGGTGATGTACCACCAACAGTGGATGTCATGATCTGGCAACTCTGGGAATATGAAGAGTGTGTTCCTTCCTCCATCGCTAAAGCTGTTGAGAAACTGTTAGATCAACTGACAGATAAACTGACTCATGAGTTCCAGCAATTCAGGGAGAATGTGTCCTATTCCCCCCTGTACAGGCCCACGTTTCAACAACTGACAGCAGGTGTCCTTTTGCTCAAGAGAGAGGGTATAGAAGGTACACACCACGGGGTACCCTGTGGCTTTACCTGTGGGACCATGGAGAGGATATGAGGGAGTGGGGTGGACAATCTACCTGGATCTTAGATGCACAGGTGTGGAAATGGCAGGAAAAAAGGTCTACTAATGTGTTTTTATCCAGGACAGCTGCTGCTCTGCTCTCCAGTGGACAGTTTTCCAGGAAGAAGGGGAGATTTTGTGGCTTAAAAAGATTGAGGCAGAACAAAACCCAACCCAAACCAAACCAAATCAACCAACCAACCAACCAATCCAACAAACAAAACCCCCAAACACAATAATTAAATTGTTAGCACAAGACATCTGTTATCCTCCTACTTACTCTGTAGAAAGTACAAGGAGGTTATATGAAAATATAATGCCTAGGTAATAAAACAGCAATTGTCCTGTTGCATAACTATTCATGGTCACTTGACATGGAGGTAGTGAATCACTGGATGGAGTGGAGTTGTCTAGCACATTCTAGCAGTATCTTGCAAAAGCAAAACCATTGCAGCTTTCTACCATATCTATTCTAGTTCCTACTTCTAGTTGTAGTATTTTGGCTAACTGGTTTGGCACAGTATCCAGCCACTTCTAGTTCTCCTTAAGCAATCGTGCTAGTCAAATGTTTATGGGGAAGGTTATGGGGAATAACAGGGATGGAGGCAACATAATGATTAGATTTTGATTACTGATTTTGAGAAGAATCAAATCTTGTACTTCTGGCCATAATTTCACAGAAAAGCTGAACGGGTTAGGCCTGAAGGTCTGACCAGAGAAACAAGGCTCATCTTTCGTCACGCTGCTGTTTCTGAGGGCAAGGTGGAAGTAAAAGACTTTGGCTACTTGCAATACACACCCAGTCATTTGGGCAAATTTTCGTCTCAAGACTCTTTGGCCTGGTGCAATTTGCAAACATACATCACAGCTGTGAAGGGTCATCTAGTATGAAAATAAGTCCTAGCATTTTAATCTTGTAGAGGAATAAATAGAGATCTGTAAACTGCATCTGCATGCTTCTGCAGACACTTAGGAACTACCAAGTGCATAAATATAAATACACTACTTCCCTTCATGTAATACTTAGCCCTGTTGTGGCAGGAAAGACCCTGATAACTTATTGCTGAATTTGTGCCCCACCACAGTAGGCACTTAGCTGAGGTGGTTGTTCTGGAAGGTCAGCTTTTTGGAGGGACACATGCAGACATACACATGTATGCACATACTCCTGTCCCAAGAGCTGGTCAACAAGCTTCCCTGTAGGGCTTTTCTCTATATCAATCATAGTGGGACAATCTCAGTTGAAGATGCATCTACCATAGGTATGATGATACCTTATGTATCTCAGTCAACTGTAAAAAAATTACCTAGGTCATAATACCACTTCTTTTTTCCCTTGGTCTAAAACCAGCAAAATGTGTTTCTCTGAGATATTGAAAATCCTAACCTAAGTTACACAAAATACAAACTCTAGTCGAGGTGCTGGGCAATGGCTTCCTCTCCTGCTTCTCACTGGCAGTAGAGTGGGAGATTTTTAGAAATAGGCTGGTTGCAAAGTAAATACAGGTTGCCAGGACACAGCTACCCTTCTGAGATCTGCAAATATATAGTTATATGTACCTCTGTCCTCTTAGCATATGAACTCATTCAGTTTTCAAAGACAAAATTAAAATTGTGTCAAGATGGAGAGAATATACGTATATAATTTCAGGTAAAGTTTATTATGGGAATGCTGCACTTCAAACAATAATGCTTTGTATAGACAAGAAGTTTTCAGCTTATATAAAGTTTAATAGAAATCCAGACAACAGTAATCCTTCTTTGTATGTATACTTAATCGTGTCCATTAAATAATACTTAGTTACTGATTTCAATGGATTTTTTTTTTTTTTCTTTTTAAATGCAGTGATTCATATTGGAAGATAGAAAAGGCAAAGTTGCTCCAAAATATTCTGGAAAAAATATAAGGCATAATGCTTAGTCATTAGCAACTAATTTTTTTCTTGAGTGATTCAACGTCCCCAGAACAACTGTGACTACATAAACCACTGCTCTGAAACTGGTCCCTCTGGAGTGATCTTCCTTCATTGATGGAGCTCCTTTTTCTAGAGAGGAGAACAGAATAGATGGATGCCAGGATTATTTACAAGCAGTCTAATCTCACTAACAGCTCTCACAAACCATTCATCTGGTTCAGAATATGAAGGGTACTCAATTATTCAATGAAAAGGTTAAGCTTGCGGTAATTATGCATAGTCAGTAATGAAATGTACTTCCCCTGGGTATTTTTTTAAAAGGATGCAGGCTGACAGATGTTTACCACATCCTTTCTGGCAATATTTTCTGAGGTTTTAGTTTGCAACACTGTTTATGCTTATTTTCAAAATGCAGTTCATTGTCTTTAATGCTTTACTGCAGTTGTAACTGGGTGACAGTGAAGTAAGTCAGCCACAAAAATCTGTTTGCATACAAGCCAAGGCAATGCTACTCATACCATTTAAGTGTGAATATTCTGCTGCGTAAGAAGGGTCAGGAAACAGCCCACCTAACTGCTGGCTCCACACTCTCATCCTTCCTTACATATTTACATATATTGCTTTCAACATAACACTTTTCTTGAGGTTTTGTACATAGCCACAAATTATGATACCTATGTAGGAGCTTGTAACAACTCCTAGTGACATATTGGGCTGTGGTTCTTGGATGTGAACTGGCTTTTGTCTTCAGTAATTGTTGAAGTTTTGTTCTGTTAATAAAATCTTATTGATGAAGCAGCGGGACTCTAAAATGATAAACAGCTTTGCTAAAGACATCCTGTACCTCTAACCAAAACTATTTCTATAAAAATCTTGCCTTGAGTATCAATACTTTCGATGAATAAATGCTAACACATCATACTATGTCAGTATGAAGAGGCCATATAGAGGTTTCACTGCAGGACTGAGCCTCATGCACACCACCTGTGGCATCGAGGTCACTGCTGGGGAGAAGCATAGCGTCCCAGTGCCCTCATTGCCAGGAGCAAGGGACACAAAGAAAACCAACTCAGAGTGTCAGGGCCCTGCTGTGGGCTCTCTGCCAAGAGCAACAGGGATTTGCAAAGCTTGATCCTTTGAGCAGTGCTGTTTCAATCATTTGCCTCTGGAGGCCACACCTATGGGCTTTTCTCCCTGCTGCAGGGCTGCATCAAGCAGCTCCCAATTCGTGTTTGGGTGGCTGAGGACATTAACACTGTGGAAATCAACTGAGTGAAAAAAGAAGGTGGCAAAGAGTTATTTTAATGCAAATGTTTTCCAAAGCCAGTGCCCAGAGATGTTCTTTGTGCTTCAGAGTTTCCCTCTGAATCAGGAGGCCATCATTTGGACAGGAGGTGGCTTTGCCCAGATGTGCCCAAGGTTTTTGAATAAACATCATGGGTAAAGAAAGGTTTTTAGCCAGGAGCAAAATGTTAAAATTAATACCTTTATTGAAATATGGTTCATTCAGGGATAGGAAGGACAGATTTAAAGAAGAGTACAACATCAATTTATGTAACAGTTAAATGTTCCCTGCATCTGATTTGTGCCTTTAAATGCACAGAGGAGTGTGAAAAAACAAGTTCTAAATTCAGGTAAGTTCTTCATAGGTAGAGAGTTGAAGTCTCCTGAAGCTGTCATGAACTGTAGATACATCTAATTATGGTTTTGTTTCTCCTTACTGATCTTTGATGCTTTTATAACTGTTGTCTGTATTTTGACTGTGTATTTTTCCCTTCATCTGTGTTAATACTGGTTTCTAAGTGAGGAGGCTACCTGTCTGCTTTCCAGTGCTCATATATTTTTTTTATTTGCCCATAAAAAGAACTACAGCATTCCTTCATTAGCTGCACAGAAGTTGTCAATGGACAGATGCCTGTGCTGCAAACATTTTAGGGTAACTACCGTGATCTATGACCAGGACACTGGGTAGTGTGGCCAAGGCCTTAGGGTTCCACAATTCTGAAAATAAAACCTTACTCTCTCTCTGTTTGCTCTCCTGAGCTTTCCTGGACTGAGAAAAAATTTGCAATGTTATGTCTGATTGCCAGTGTACACAGGGCCAATCAGAGTCTCGAGGTAGTGGTAATGGATGTGAGACCTGTTAATGTTCACAGAAATCCATACAAGGAAGAAAAGAAAAACATGTATAATGAATTAAAGGTAATCCCTAGAGTGTGGGTTTGGAAAGTTGGGTGTTTCATGAGATTATTTAAGGTGCCTTCATTTAAGTAACACCACTTGTGCTGCCTTAATATTTGCAAGTATTTGCTCTGAGGGCTCGTCATGAAGATCCTTAATGTCATCTGTTGCAGCCTAACAAACCAAATTGTTTCAATACTTTTCAACTCCCATGCAAAAAGAAAAGAGTTCAGTTAGACCGTCACATGGAACTGCTGATGGTTTTTCTTATTTCCTGTGGAATCTTTCAGTGGGAAAATGTCTTTCTCACAGCATTTCAGGAATATTTGTTGGGGAGGGATGAACTAATGGTGTGTGATTGGTTTTCTATTCTCCCATTGTATCCTTACCATCCCTTAATATTTATGTCGCAGTAATGCTGGTACCCTCCATGCTAACTGAGGGTACCATTGCAATAGGAAAAAGCAGGGACCCAGCCTTTGGCCTGAAACTGGTGAACCAGTTTTTGTTCACTTTTTTCCATCTTATAAAAAAATAGGTTTTTGGGAGCTCAGATGACAAACACAGTAGGGCGGACTGTTTGTAGACAAAGGTGCCTTGTGCCTCAGCTATGAGACAGTGAAGGAATTCCAGAATACGAATACAACTAGAACTTCCTAAAGATTGACAGCCAATATAGATACCCCGATATTGTAATAAGTATGTAATGAGCACAACATACCTAGGAGGAAATATAAACCGAGAGATGTATTTACATGCGTGTTATTGTTTGGGGTTTTTTTCCACTAAAACCATGAAATATGAAATTGGACTCTATTTTACAGTCATGCTGAGGTGAAAGGAGTTATGCTGTTGCAAAACAGCAGGATGTGGTTCACAGGCAAAGGAAGAAATATCTGGAAATGGAGTACTACTTGAGAAAGAGGAAGACAAGATGTGTGTCTGAAATTCACCATGATCTTACTCTCTCTTGAATTGAAGATGTGCCTTGCCATCTCAGTTCTGGGGAAGCACACAGATGGATGCTTACACATAACAAGCGCTGCTGCATGAGAGGTTAAAACAGCCTTGCAGCTGAAGTGGTGGAAAGCACCATCGTAATGCGTTAAATTAAAAATGAGAGGAAGTTGTTTTCTGAGCTGACCCTGACCTAAAGAAGAAGTTGATTGCTTCCTTTAGTTTGCAGCATGTTGGAAAGCAGCAGAACTCCCTTTAATAGATATTACAAGCTGGCAGTGGAAGACCTATTTAAACAAGCAAGAAACAATTTGAGTGTAAAAAAAAAAGTTAATACAAAGTTTATTGAAAGACTGGAGTGTTGCATCATCTCATATCACAATGCATAAAAATAGATAACATGCTAGAGAACAAAGCAATGCTCAGCTGGAAACTCTATTGCAGTTCATGCACTCTAGCTGCACCTTCACATCTATAATAATCCTGTGTCATGGCTCAGATGCCAGATTTAAAAGAGTGAGGATCACATTTGAGGTATCACAAATAAAAGACTAGCTCAAACTCTCACTCAGAGGTTTAAGAAAATTAAACTAAACTACTTGTTGCCTAGGTAATTTATTTTCCCCATTTACAAAGGTCTCACTCAGTTACTTTAGCAATGTCTTTTTTCTCCAACTATTTAATTTCTTTCTTAAAACTCCCTGTAGCATCAAATATCATTCTCTATTAAGTCTTCTGAAGACTTCTAAATGTATCTGATTTTTGTTTGGTTGGTTTTATTTTCCTTTTCAGGCCTCAGGGCAAGGAGCTTTTCCCCAGACAGGGAACCACTAATGCAGGGCACATGTGCATATCTGCTGGTGGCCCAGGTTTCTAACCATGGCTGCTGTAAACGTTCCACTGCTCCTGATGTACCTTCATGCTTTTCCTTTGTTAGAAGTGCATCCTGATCCACCTCAGCAGCTTCTGAAAAATAAACAATCTTTGGGTTTGGCTTTTGGTTCCTTTCAGCTGTGTCTTTCTCTCTGCCAGATGTGGACAGAGGTCCTCTCCTACAGGGCGAGCTATTGGGGAGAGGAGGAGGGTGTGAGAGAATGAGCTCTTTTCTCTTTTAGCCCCTGGTCATTTTTTAGCTGCAAATTAACAAGAATTTACAGAATATTAAATATTTTAAAAGTTTGAAAAGTTTTTGAACATTTCCTCTTCTTTGGATTATTCAACTTAATGTATATCTTGTTAGTGCAGAATGCAAAGTCACATGAGCCAGGATTTTCAGGTAAAGATAAGGAGACTTCAGACAAAATATCTGTGCAGAAAGCCCGGAGTAACAGAAACTTCCATGCAGTCTCTTTGCCTCAGATTAAATCTTTACAAAACAAACTTTGCAAACATGCATGCAACCGCAGCCTTACTACCAGTTTGGCTACAAATCTCTTCTGTTCCCAGGAGCATTAGCAGAGGAAGTTTCCTTGGGACCAACAGATGAGGCTGCAAAGTAAGTGCAAGGAAAGCAGAAGTGGTAGGGGTGGAAATACAGGGGTATGTCCCAGCTTTTAAAAGACAACAGAAAATGAGGACCTCTGGGATTGCTATTTTTCACGGAGCCTGGGAGAGCTGGACTTCAGTTAAAAACATGTGAAATTCAACAAAGAGACTTGTTTGGTTGGAGTGGCTAAAGCTGAAGTTCCATTATGCTAGACCACAAATGGCTGGGATGCCAGTTATTTTATGGCTGCCTGAGGCAAATCAGTTGCTGTATCTA
>VZTR01032758.1:93377-106904 GCA_013400775.1 Chaetops frenatus
ATTTTTTTGAGACAGTTTCTTAGCTGTGGTCATAAACTGATGGACGTAAAATGACCTACTATTGAGGATATGCTGGGTCAGAAGGATGTATTTCTCACTTACCTTGGGCCGAGGTCAGAGGATCTACATGTCTCAAACAATACACGCAGTATGCCTTGAGGTATAACATACAGTATAACATACCCAAATAAGTATGTTATCTTCTGGTCCCTTCTTCATGCACCTACGGACAGGGATAACACAGCATAGCTATGTGCAGCAGGCAGGAATTCACTTCTCCGGAAATGTCTCATGCCTTTTCTTTTACACTTTCTCATGCAGAGCAGGAATTTCTTTCATGTCCCTTTTTTGTCCTTGTCCCTTAACCACAACACTATTCAACTAAGACATCTGGCCCCCTGTTTTCCCTGGGGAAGTTTTCAGTCTTTTCTCTTAATGTGTTTTTTTTTTTTTTAAGTAGAAACACTGGATGATTACATGTGTGTTGTTGCCACATCTTAAAACTACTTGTTAGTGACTATTGCTTCATTAATATTTCTAGTGCCATTGAATGCAATATTATGACATCACCCTTGCCTCTTCTCATGTGCTGGTTTAATTAAGGCATTTGTTTGCTTTATGGTTATTACTTCCTGTACCAGGAAACCAAGCACACTCTAAAGAGGTTAACAATGGATTCAAAGTTGTCCATATGCAGCTTGAGGGAATAATCTTTAAAAGCCTATTAAAGAAATAGGGGTAGTTTCCTATGTATTTATTCTATTTCCCTGGAAGGTAGTATCTCGATTGTCTGGCTTCATCTGCTGCATATGCTGACATTCGTTTACACTGGCTGTTTGTCTAAACAGCTCAATTTCCTATATTTCCAACTTAAGAATAAACCAAATGGTACTCTATAATGTGCCCCACTGCAGCCAAAAGAATATATCAATTACTGAACTCAGCTGGAATTCCAGCAAAAAATCAAATCCTCTCTAAACCATCAGAGCTCAGTTACGGAGCCACAACTGTGCAGGAAATCCCCTTGCATGCAGATCCCACTGAAAACACCTGGCACCCAGCAGTCGGAGTGGTTTTGGAATTATGAACTTTTTTGCATGCCCTTGCCTAGGGAAGCCATTGCCCCAGCTCTGAGGGCTCCCAGTGATTATGCCTGTGGCTGATCACCAGAGGGTTTAGGGCAGGGTTTAAGTTCACACAGCCCCCAGTTCCCATACAGCCACTCACAGAATAAGCAAAGCCAGAAAGCAGGGTTTTGCCCTTGCCTTGGCTTTCTCTGGGGTCTTGATGGCTGCTGGAGATCATTGCAAACTGCACTTTTTCTCTCTGTAGCTGCCTACATGGAGGTCACACTAGGCAGATGAGAGCAAAGAGCAGGACATAGGCTTTTCCAGCTCCACCAGAGCAGGCATTGGCACAGAAAAAACATTAGGACAAAAGGATCAGTGGTCTCCTCCCTCACAAGAAAATAACTGTGGGAGAGACAGCCTGGTGACCCACACAGGAGCATCAGTGGAAAGCTTCTGTCCCTGGGGATAACTCACATCACAGGTATCAGGGGCTGTGCACCCACACTGGGACACCTGGAGGTGTTACTGGCTGGTCCAGGACCCCATATGTCATACCTGGACATGCCACTGGGGTTTATTTTCACAAGGATGAGCTGCTCAGATGTGAAGGGTTGAACAATGTTTATAAGTGAAATGCAGCCAAGGTCCTAATGAGCCACAGTCGGCTGCTGGTCTGAAGGGCTAGTATGTGCACTAATTACATCATGATGAAGCATCCTCACTGACATGTCACCACACCGCTATTAGTACCCAGAGCACAACAAGGAAAAAATGAATCTGCTAACTCCCTAATTTATCACAATAAAGTAAATTACAGAAGTACAAATTACCCTCACAACACACAGAGCTCCAACCTTATAATCATCTGATGAACTGAGGCAGCTAGGACTAAGGAGACCCAAGAATCCAGTGCTGGGGAAAGAAATACAGAGCATCAATTGTCTCTCCCATGTGTAAAGGTAGTGATCAGAGAAAAAGGTCCCCAGTGATCTTGACTCTGGCAGCTGTGGCTACGTCTCCAAGCAGAACCTAAACTTCCATCCTCTCCCAGACTGTGGCCTGCGAAATGTTGCTTTCACTGCTCCTTTTATTTTTTCAGACCTGTGTAAGGCCTGGACTGAGAGATAAGAAGAGCTAGTGGTCCAGAAAAGCTGCCTCCACAAAATGTAGCAACAGTGGCAGTTAATACTGGAGCACCATCTACCGTCTACTAAATATTTATTAACACATGTGTTTAAGCACCTGTCCTGCATTCACACCGAAACCTCTCACTGACCACCTTCCTCTGATTGGACCTTTCTGCCTGCCTCCTAGGTCTTGCCTCTGGTATGAAGGATGGCCACCTCCTTAGATCAGGCACATATGTGTGTGCCTCTGACAGAGGACTTGAGAAAGCAAGGTAGAGAAGACCTGCATTTTCTTGATCGACAGGGAATGAAGGTGGCCAGGACTAAACCAAGGCAACCTGGCATCAGACACAGCAGGTGTCTGGTCAGACACAACAGCCCCACATATAAAAGGACAATTGTATTGATCTCTCACCTCAAGACAGTTTGCTTTAACGTAAAAGCAAACTTTTTCCAAAATTCACTATGAGAAAAAGCAGCATTATTTCTCCTCATCTTGCTTAAGGGCAAGGGAGAGGCAAGACAAGGAACAAAAGAAAATCTTCCAGACCAGTATTTCAGACTTTCCACAAGTTCAGACAAATATTGTAACACAAATTAGGCTGGTTGCATCCATTAAAACTATTGTAACAATTACAACAGAACTTCACAATTCAAGAATTTTGGCATTGGCTGTGGTAAAAGTTTAAGAATGTAAAATAAAAGTTTGATCTAAAGTACCATGACCTATGGTCCTAAATGTCAGCCTTTAATTCTTATCTGTCACCTTCTGATTACAGGAGAATGGAGAGGGGATAAAATGAGGCTGTAGAGAGACAAGAAAAAGAAGAGCAAAAGAAATTGTGGGTAACAGAGGTTAAAAACCGCAAGCAAAACCATAATAAAAGTAATAAAAATTGAAAAAAAGCATGAATTTTTACTGCATATGACTACATAATACAGACAAATGAGTTCAAACAAATCTATAGCTGCAAGAGAGGGGGGAAAGACTGATCTGTAAGATAAAAAGTGTGGCAGAAGATGAAGAGGGAGAAAAAATAAATAATGTATCTACAAAATATGTTAGAAGAACAAATGCAAGAAGAAGAACATAATTTGTGTGATACAAGAAACAAACTGCAAGTATTTAAAAATGAAGTATTCTGCTACTCCATTAGGTCAGAAGTGTACACATCCAAATTCAGGTAGGATAGAAATCTAAGGTTTACTGTCTGAAACATACATTTCACTGCCTACTTTAGCCATCTTCAGATAAAAATTTTTAAAACCCACAAAACTTGGTTCTTGGGCCTTCTTGAAGTTGTTTTGGTTTTGTTTTTTGAGGCTGTGAAGTGGATGAGGTTTTCATTCTGGGTTATTGCAAGGTAGACTGTCCAGAAGAACTCTAAAATATTTTCTGTAATATCTCCCTTCAGCAGAAGCATTACTGTCTAGAATTCTGGATGTAAGAGTCAAGAATCAGGGAGATTTTTTTTCCCACCACTTCTTCAGAAACAAAGTTCCTGGCCCATCTCTCTGCTAGAAGAGAACCTCTGTGCACACTCAGTGGTACAGTAAGTCCTCTGTTTCACATTTAAAAAGTTTAATCTGTTCTTAAAATTTTTATTTCGTTTTGTAAAACAGCTGGTTACTGTTGAAACAAGTGAGTGTTTTATTATTGCCTTCTGTGGATTTGACCCTTGGAGTGTATTTGGAGAACAAGATGATCCAAACTTGCTGTAGAAGAGAGTTGTACCAAACAGATGGTCTCCAAGATTTTCCAAACATAAAAAGTGTTTACAATTTTACTGGAAGAAGAAGGCAATTTGCTGCTCCTCCAGTTTTTTTGCCCTGTATTTCTGAAGACCTTCCTCTTTAATGCCATCAATAGCCTACTGGAACCTGTGCTTTTTTTGGTTGCTGGTCCAGAAACATCACAGGAATTTGTTGGGTTGTCTCTGAAAGTGCGTACAGAAGACAGGGATAGGAGGGGTAGAGGGTAGCTGCAGGAAGCTGAGGTCTAGGACAAAAAGCCTGATCTCTCTCTATCAGATGGAGGCAGAAGAGTAGTGCAGCAATTTGGCATTAATTCAATGTGTCTGAGAGCTCCTGCTGGGAAACCCTCTGAGATCAGAGCTATGTGGTACTTGACACAGTTTTTTTCTAAATGCATTTTATCATGCTGTAAATGCAATCTATTTAGTTTGGAAATATAACTATACTGTATAATCTTCCAAATAAATGCAACGGGTTTTCTCTCTCTGGAAAGTTGGTTGCTATTAAAAAAAGACATTTTTAAAGCTCTGAGTTTGTCTTGGTTCTCCACTACTCTCACTTGAAAATACTGGTGCTGGGCCTCTTCAGAGAGTACTTTTTTGTGTAAAGCGGCACCAGAAAATAATCTTACCAGACAGGATGTAGAGGTTTAGACAAGATCTATTTGGGGGCTTTACTGACTGTCAGCAGCAGTAGCCACACAAAATGCATAACCTCTTGTCAAAGAAAGGTTATCTGAAGGCGGCTGGGTTTAGAGAAGGACATGTCTCTCTCTTCTTCAGCCACCCTCACACACCACTCTGGCACGTACTATTGTAGACAGATAATGTCTTCTTCAGATAACACATCTATCATCATGCAAATCAGAGCAATCAGTGACACCTTAGTGATCAATAATTCTGTTGTTCAAGGCAAAACATATGCAGTTTCAGCTGCTTTGGGTCAAGAAGTGGCATGAAAAATATGCCTTGAATCAAAGAATTGTTTGGGGATGATGGAATGCATGATCAAGATCACCTTCTAGCATATCACACCTCTGAATATGATCAACTGCTAACAGATTGACATAATTCCATAGGGTTATTGTTTATAATTACACCAAAAAACCCCCCTGGAAATTATGTAGTTTCTAGCTAATAAACTAAGATTTTTAATTAAAAAACGTAGATAACCAAATATTTGGCTAGCTACAAATCTCCCTGTCTACACTTCCGAAAACTGATTTTGACTTTTAGTCTAATGATATGGTATGAGATTACCATGTGAAATTGATGCCAGCAACATTTTCCTCAGCTTGGCCTCACTGTGGTTAGGGCTATGATATTTCAAAAGTAGTGGCTTAATTTTGTAATCTCGTGCTCTTGGGACACTTAGTGTTATAATTATGGAGCCTGATTAAGTGACAGGGATTGGATTTCTAGGTGGCATGAGATATTTATTCATGAATATGCAGCACTTATCATCATAGAATCATATCAGAGACTAGTTAAAGTTGGAAGAAAGGTAATCTAGTTCCACATGTCTGTCAGAGACTGAAATAGTTCATGCCTCAAACATTGATATAAAGATTTGCTCACTTTAACCAAAACTGTATATAGAAGCCAGAACAAAGGAGCCTCCCTGAAGATACCTGACTGGGACTGTGGACTGAATTCAAACTGCTGAGTAGTTAAAGGGAAACCCATTGTTCAGCCGTCTCAGGCAGAGGGAGAGGTGTGCATATCCACCAAAAGGCCAAAGCCACCAGCTGTGCTGAGTTTGGGGTGGGGGAGAGCACAGCTCACAGAAGCCAGGTTTACACAGACTGCCCCTCGCAGCCGAGGAGGGAGCAGGAGGTTTTGGGTGCATGGCNTTCAGGCAGAGGCATTTCTAAGAACATTAATTACAATTGGATCATGACAACGTCCCACCATGGTTGGGAACAACTTCCACTAGACCAGGTTGCTCAAAACCCCATTCAACCTGGCCTTAAGCACTTCCAGAGATGAGGCATCCAGAACTACTCCAGGAAAATTGCTCCAGTGCCTCACCAGCTGCACAGTAAATAACTTTTTCCTATTATCTAATTTAACCTACTGTCTTTCATTTTGAGGCCATTACACCTTCTCCTATCACTCCATGCCTGTGTAAAAAGTTCCTCTCCAGCTTTCCTGTAGACCCCCTTTAGGTACCATAATGATGGAGATTTCTCCTTTCGAAGCTGAGCAACCCCAGTTGTCTCAGCCTGTCTTCACTGCAGAAGTTTGTCCCCATGACCAACAAAGATGTTAAAGAGCACTGGTCCCAGGACTGACCGCTGAGGAACATCACTGGTCAGCGGTCTCCACCTCAACATTGGGCTGTCAGTTGCCCTTCTCTCATCCACTAGTGCTGTAATGCTGTTGTAGAAGGCCACCAAATTTGCTAGATATGATTTTCCCTCAGTGAAGCCATGATGGCTGTCACCAACCATTTTTTTACATATTGTTTCCTTTTGCACATTTCTGGTGCTTGCATTCCCACGTCCTATGCAGAGTGAAGTACTCAATGTGAAGATGGGAGATCCATGTCTTTGACAAAGAACTGGATACCAAACTACTGAAATCCCAAAGTACAGCACATATATTCAACAATGCTTGCTCAGGATGTGCATTTCAGTGAGGACTTGACATGGTGGGCAAACACAGATTACCATGAAGTGATCAAGTATTCCCTCAGAGGTGTCTGTGGGCAAGGAGTTGTGGGGTAGAGCCTCACTACAAAAGCAAGTGGCTATCTTCTCATCCCCAGGGGCATCATGAGTGGAGCGGTGCGAAGAGCTGGTATTGCAGATCCTTTCCCTGTGTTCTCCCCACAGGAGCTGGTGGGGAGTGCAGAGACAGATGAGCACGTGGAGCTGAGGGTTGGTTAGACAGATGATCTGTCTCCCACAGTCATAATGGAAGAAAAGGGCTGGAGACAGTCATTTTGCTCCCAGGGTGGCACTGCATGTACTAAGTTAAAGATGAATGTAAGCTTTTCCTCAAAAATTTTCAGTGGGGTTGGGTTTGTCTTAGTGCCTTCACCTCCTTCCCACTGTACTCATGGACATCTGAGAACAGCCTGCCTGTTTCCATGACATAGGTCACAGTATGTGCCATGGGGAGAGAAGTATAGGACATAGTACAAAAATAGCCTTTTAGTTATTCTTCAGGAAAACCATGTTTGCTGTGCGAGTTTTTCAGCTCTCAGGAAATTGCTGGGTTTTGTTGTGTGTGTGTTTGTTTTGGTTTGGTTTTTTTATGAGTACATCTGCTTAGCATCTGAATTTCTAAATAATTTAAAATTAAATAAAGCACAGGGTTAACCCATGTGAGGCCATAAGTCTGTGGGTCCTTAGGAAGTGAATTTTGATTTGCTTCAGTTGTTCTGCACTACAGCAATGACTATTTCCATCTGGATTTTTATGTATGATCTGAAAACACAGGAATGTGGAACTGAGATAAGCCTGATCTGCAGCTTTATACCACTCTGTCAATTGTACTTCAAAACTGTTAGCTTTGCAGAGACATCTTCAGCAGCTGAAGGGATTATAAATGATAAGTAAGTAGAAATAACCATAGGAAAAAAATGCAAGTAACTATTTATTGGGATACACATACAGTGGTGATTCAGCAACACAAACTCAAAGGATGAGTATGCAGATAGCACTAATGCCATTGGTGCAGTTTGGAAGATGACACTTCTATGTCTGAACTGTGCCCATGCAAAGCTGAGGACCCTCTGTGCATCCTGTTGCTGTGCGGCTGCTCTCTAACCCTCTGTGGAGTGACAGACACTCAGCCACAGGTTCACATCCCACAAAGAAGCCGTAGAATCACACAGCTGAGTTGGAAGAGACCCACCAGGATCACAGAGTCAAACCCCTGGCTCTGCACACAACAATCCCCAACCCCTCCTTCCCTGTGGAGCCTGGGGCTGGCAGATGCACAGCTGCCTGTGGCCTCTCTGGTCAGAAGCTGGAATGTAGCCAATGATTTTTAAGCGAATGCATGGACCAAAAAATGTGTAAACCAATCTAATAAATGATATATTTCTAAATTTCAGGATTGTTTTAGTTTTTAATACATCAGTAACATATTTTTCATTGTTACGTTCTTCTACATTAGGAAACACTGTTGGTGAGCATGTCAGACTTCAGATTCTAGCTGATATAAACTAAGGCATTTTCACTTACAGTATAAAGTTTCCATGACTATATAAACTAATAGAAAATTTGGTCCAAGAAATGTAGAAGAAATAACTGACAGTGCACTACAGTGCATGCACCTTTCAAAGAGTCTCTAGTATGACTTAGGTACTACAAGCTACCAAAAGTCCCAATTAACTCCTACCTATTCAATAAAGTACCAAAACAATTTGAAAGTACTAAGACAGTATGTTTCATGACTTTTACCAGACTGCAGGTTTTCACAGGGAATAATTACCAATGGCAAGCAGTAAACATCACCCTTTACATCTTTCTAGGAGTCAAGCTAGTGACATACTTTGCTGACTGCTGACACCAGACTTCACGACTTAAACCTTCACGACAGCTCTGGGGAATAAAATACCTGATACCTCAGAGTTCACTGAGTAAGAACATTCTCTCCTAAATGAAATATCAGATTGAGCAAAATTCTCACCGAGGTGTGCCATTGAAGATGAGAACTTTGCATGACCATCTATGAAGCCTAGTTCTGGACCACTTATAAATATCATAAAGTACCATGTCAATTTTAAAAATCAATTACAACAATACATGTTAAAAAAAAAAAAGAAAAAAGAGGAAAATCTCAGCTTGTGGGCAGATTTAGAAAAACCCCTAGAGGCATATTACTCAATCCTTATGTCCAAGATCTTAATACACCACAAAGTGTTGTGAGGGAAACAATTTCCTGTTACTTTCATCTGTGTGTACACATAAAGATTGTAGAAAAATTCAGTTTAGTATTATATAGCAGCCCACATAATAAGCACAGCTATACTAAAATAAAACAGCATTTTTATTCATGTCTGTTCTCCAGGCAGGAAATTCTGACACAGGAGTTCTTATTTTGATTTATTTGTGTACATGCATGTTCTGATTTTTATCTTGGAGATTGTAATAATGTTCAGCAAAAAACTTACCTATTTTTCTTTACATTCTGGTTTGTAAACTATACTTAATTCTGCAGGAGTCCCTCAGGACCTACTAGGAATGAGAAGCATTTTATTTTTCCAGGTGGCCATGTAAAGCTTGTTCTTTATTGATGATTAGTGATCTATAGATTCAATCACAGAAAGATGTGTTCATAAGTTCATAATATTTTGGCCAAAGAGTAATGATTCTTTTCTACACAGGAAAATCTAGCTAGCACACAGGGATACAAGCCTCTTGAGCTCCCCGTGGATTTTTCACGTGCGGACATGCACCCTGATGTGCATCTGACAGAGATTTCTAGACCAAGAGCAGTCTCTGAGATAGTGCTTGAACCTGTGGGGTGAACCAGGGGTTGCTGGGTCCCCTCTTACCCTGTAAACAGGACTGCACATACTCTGTTTGCCTTCTATTCTCCAGAGAAACATTCAGCTGTCTTCCTTACTCATGGAGATTTCCCCTAAATTCCATTTTCCTTTTTCTTTCCTTTCTCCCTATCTCCTAGGTCCTGCTTTGTTATGACATTTCCCTACAGTCATCTAATCTTTTTGCCCTCTGAGTGTTGAGCAAATGCATATAAATGGCAGGGCGGCCCTCGTGCTGGCTCACTTTGCTGTAAAAGAAGAAATATGAGAAAATAACTCGGCAGATGTTCTCATTACAGCCAGGAGGCTTTGGGACATACTCTTTAAGAAGTCATTGTCTAGCCTGGTTGAATCTGTCACCTTTTCTTATATATGCACACATCTTATTAGAGGCATTTGTCTACAGAAAGTTGTCCAGAGCCCTGTCCAACAGCTGGCACTTTGCAGCAGCAGTTGCTAAAAGCCTCAAGCCTGGTAAATAATTTTTAAATATTTCCATTCAGGACCGTCAGTTTGTTTGAACCGTTCAGCTGATTCAGCACCAGAGCAATGGAAAGGCTGATTAATGGTTTGCTTATTTTACAGACTAACAATCCACAAGCCAATTGCCCACTAATATTTCCCTGATGAGCACAGGTTTATTTTCTGTGTTGCAGTAGGTTGCTGAGAAACTAAACTCCCACGTTTGCAGCCTGTTCATGATTTTGGTAACAACTACATGAAATGGAGTGCCTATCATCATATTTAAACTTAGCATGTAGCCCTGTTTACATACCATAGGTCATAAAGTGGACTGAAAAATTCCCTAGAATTTAATTTCTGTGTAAAAATAATTTTAAAATTAAATTCATGGGGAAAAATTTAAAGAGATTGTTTCATTTAAAGACATAGCAGTAAAACATGGGGGGAAAATGAAAGGTAAAAGCTGATTGCCATAGGCTGTTCCTCAAGTTTGTACAATAAAATATTTCCCAAATAAATAATTTTCTTCACTATTTTTTAAAAAATCAGTAGTATTAAAATGATTTTTTTCTGCTTTGCAGATATTTAAAGTCTTTCATTGCACAAGTGCAACTAACTTGTACTATAGAAGGTGGTTTTGGGGTTCATTCTAGAGAATGAGATAAAAATGTGGTAAAAACATAGAAATTTTCCCATTTCATCTCTTCCAGAGCTGAAAATGAACACCTTACTTTTGTACAAGTCCAGTGTTTTCAGAGTTTGAAGAAAAAATGTTGACTTTCTCTGAATAAAGGCAAAGAGAAATATTATCCTGCAATTTTAAACCCAAAGGCAAAAGACAGAAGGAGGGACTGGGTCTCATTATTTACATTTTTATTCTTTTTTCAGGCTCTCTTGTGTTTAAAGAACTTAGAATTTCTTAGAAGATAATAGCAATACCAAAGTTAAATTTTAAATATGTTTGTAGCTCAAAAGGGCAGGAAGGGTGTCAGGCTGAGAGGGTTTGTTAGGTTTGTTTTTTAAACATCAACCATTTAGACTGTATATCAAGTATGAAATTCCTGAAACTGTCATTTCAAAGGACAGGGATGAAAAGAAAAGCTGCAAATCTCTCTGAAACCTTACAGGCTACATGTTTGTCATATTTAAATTTTTATCCTGATCATCCAAAAGACCACTTGTGGAATTCTTGGACCACTCTCTCTGCCACAGCTTTACCCTCTTCCACTCTTTTTGTTAAGGTTGATGAATTCAAGCCCATAAATTTCAACACTCAGCACAAGCACAGCCCAACAAGATATTGACTGCCATCAGCTCTTTTCCATAATCTCAAGGGAACTGAAGTATTCAGCACCTTGCAGACCGGGGTTCATTGCTACAGCAGGGCCAGGATGCGTCCCACAGTGAAATCTAAGGAAATCTCAGTTTACTCAGGCTTGTTGATCATCCCAGTCAAGGAAGAATCATGAAATGCCATTGGCCTTTGAGAGAAATCTTTCAGTCATACCCAAAAGTGGCACAGAGCAGAGAGCTGAAAATGCAGACAGGCAGGTTTTTTCCTAGGAGAAAAACTGCAGATTCATAGAATAGTTTCGTTTGGAAAAGACCTTAAAGATCATTGAGTCCAGCCACTAACTGTCCACTACAAAACTATGTCCCTAAAAGCCACACCTAAACATCTTTTAAATATCTCCAGCAGTGGTGACTCAACCACTTCACTGGGCAGCATTTTCCAGTGCTTGACAATCCTTTTGGTGATGGATTTCCCTAATAGCCAATATAAATCTCCTTGGTGAAACCTAGAATTAAAGAATCATAGAGTGATTCAGGTTGGAAGGGACCTTGAAGATTATGTAGTTCCAATGTCCCTGCCATGGACAGGAATATCATTCACTAGCTCAGGTTGCTCTGGGTCCCTTCCAACCTGTCTTCTACCTAAGGGTAGGGCATGCACAGCATATCTGGGCAACCTGTTCCAGTGCNTGGATTTCCCTAATAGCCAATATAAATCTCCTTGGTGAAACCTAGAATTAAAGAATCATAGAGTGATTCAGGTTGGAAGGGACCTTGAAGATTATGTAGTTCCAATGTCCCTGCCATGGACAGGAATATCATTCACTAGCTCAGGTTGCTCTGGGTCCCTTCCAACCTGTCTTCTACCTAAGGGTAGGGCATGCACAGCATATCTGGGCAACCTGTTCCAGTGCTTCATCAGCCTCTGTGTAAAAAATTTCTTCAATTTTTCTAACCTAAATTTCCTCTCTTTCAGTTTAAAACTATTGCCCTGTTTCCTGTTACTACCTACCCACAAAAAAATTTCATTCTTTCTCCTTTTCATAAATCCCCTTAAGGTACTGGAATGCCACAATGTGGTCTTCCTGATGCCTTCTCTTCTTCAGGCTGAAAAACTCGAGCTCTCCCAGCCTGTCTTCACAAGAGAGGTGTTCCATCCCTTTGATCATCTTCATGCTCTCCTCTGTACCCATTGCAGCTGGTCCATGTTTTTGTTGTGCTAAGAACGCAAGGGCTAGATGCAGCACTCCAGCTGGGGCCTCCCAAGGACAAAGTAGAGGGGCAGAATCACCTCACTTTCTCTGTTGGTCATGCTGCTTTGGATATAACCCAGGACATGATTTTCCTGCTAGGCTGAGCTCCCACTGTTGACACTTGTGCAGTTTTTCAGTGACAAGAACCCCGAGGTTCTCTCCAGCAGGGATATTCTCAATGAGCTCTACCCATCCTCGCTTATGTCCAAGATTGCCCCGACCGAGGTGCAGTCCCTGACTTGGACCTGTTAATCTAAATGATGTTCTTGTGGGCCCACTTCTCAAGCTTGTCCAGGTCCTTTTTTTTCCTGTTACATTAACTTCATTACTCAGCTTCATGTCATCTCCAAAGTTGATGAGAGTGAACTCNACTCCATCCAACTGTCTGTGCCATTGAAAAAGATATTGAGGAGCACTGGTCCCATGAAAGAGCTGTGGACAAGGAGCCATTGACCACAACTCTTTGGCCACATCCATCCAGCCAATTCCTTATTCCCTGAATAGTCCATCCACCAAATCCATCTCATGTGGGACCATATCAAAAGTCTTGCAGAAATCTAGGTAGATGATGTCCGTTGGTCTTCTCCTGTCACCATTGCCATCACTCCATTCTAGAAAGACACCAGCCTGGTCAAGCATGATTTGCACTTAGAAAGGCCATGCTGGCTGCCTTGAGTCATCTCCTTGTCCTTTATGTGCCATAGCAGTTTCTAGGATGATCTGCTCCATGATCTTCCCAGCCACACAGTTGAGGCTCCCTGATCTGTGGTTTCTCAGATCTTCCTTTCTCCACTTTTAAAAAATGGGACTGGTGTTTCCTTTTTTCCAGCCACCAGTGACTTTTCCTTGGCTTTTCAAATATGATGGAGATTGTCTTGGCAACAGCAGCAATCCATTTGCTCAGAACTCTGAAATGTATCTCATCAGGTCCCATAGACTTGGGGCTATTCAGCTTCATCCAGTGGTCCTAAATCTGCTCTTCACTTGCAGTGGGAGGGACTTCACTGCTCCTGCACCCATCCAAAGGATCAGGGACTCAAGAGACACAGGAAGCCTGACTGCAAG
>VZTR01032758.1:133943-144513 GCA_013400775.1 Chaetops frenatus
CTACCTTTGCTTTGCTGCACCCAAAGAGAGTTCTGGGCATGCAAACTCTCTTTCCTGGAGTGCCACTCTACGGTCTCCCAGAGCACTCAGAGATATTCCCGACTGAATCCTCTCAACAATTTTATCATACGAAGCTGTTGCAGTGATGCAACATTACAGAGTTTCAGAGACAATTTTGGCATTTTCATGGGCAGCAGGGATTTGAATTTCCTGAAAGCAGCAAAGACATAAATCCACCAAACAAAATCCTCTAGCCATTGAGCTGATATCTGACAATCTTCTCCCTTTTGAAACTATGTTTTATGAGGATGAACAAATGCTCTGTTCATTTTTCTGGAGCTGAAACCACATATTCAGCAAAGATAAAAAGTGTGATTTCGTAACAGTCTAGTCAGAAGTTCATGTAATTTGGGGCTACTTTATGTAGAGGTAACCAGGCAACTCTGAATTACAGGGCCATCTTTTTGAAAGAAGTCTCTCCTCCACAGCTGAATGAAAATCAAATAACTTCAAAGGGCAAATCAAGCTGTGACTACCCTATCCTGATAAATCATGGAAATTGCTCAGCAGTGAACACTCTTCTTTCTCCATCTTTCATGCTTTTTTCTCACACGTGCAGCAGTATGGTTTATACCAGCTGTGATTCCTCCTCTCCTTCCACTTTTAGAAATCCTTAGAAAGGGTCCTCAGGATTAGATATGAAAAGGGGTCGGGGAGGATATCGCTCCAATGGGAAGATTGTGGAGATTAAAATGTAACGTAACAAAACATATCTTCTAGAAATATGCACTCAGGCATTTAACTATTAAGCAGGCCATTTCATAGCTTTTATTACTCTGGACTTCTGCCAGTAAAAGAAAATCACAGAGAACATGCAACTTTAACAATGAGATTTTTCACTTATTGAACCTAACTAGCAGAGACAGCAGTCACCTCTACTGGTGCTGTGCCTTTGGCCCCCTTCTGAGGTTTAGGCCATTAAATTGGTTCCACATGACAGGACTTGGAATGTTGAAAATCAATTTAACTTATGATTCTGAAGTTTAGTTTCCCTTAAAGACTCATATTTCAAAAGTTTGCTGCCCAAGTCCTTTCTCTTCCAACTTAAAGCAAGGACTGTTTAAAGCTAATTTAAACATTGTGAGAAGATTGCAACATAGGGTCTGTCTCTGCATCCATTTATTTTTCAACAGAAATGAATTAAGAGAAGAAAAACTTATTAAAAGGTATCAAGAACTAATATTAAGGTATTAATTGTGGGGAATATCTGAAAGAATGAAGGTTACCTGATTGCTGCTTATTTTAACTATCTAATTCAACAGCTCATTTTCAAGCTTTCCTCTCTCCAACACAAATTACAGATTAACGATCCAGTTACTGGCAAACTAGTGGTGTACTGACTGTACTCCTGTCATCCTGACATCACTGACCAGTCTTAACAAATATTTCAGAATAAGGAAAAGGAACCTGTTATGTTTGTTTGTTTGTTTGTTCCAGCCCCTCTTATACTGAGATCTTCTTTTCTAGGAGAAAGATTATGTACCAGCATTTAAGTGCTCTTGATATATTTGTTCCCAGTGGCCATGGAAGAGCTGTGTTTATTTCTTCCCTAATTAATTCTATATGATCGTTTCACTGAAATGAGGCTTGCTCTCTATTTTAAAGGTCTTTTTAGTAAGATTAAAAGCAACATAGTAAGAGATGTATAAATATTTGGATAATCCGTTGTTTACTAAACAAAATACAAGGCATTTACTTCTTTTCGTGGGGTCCTTCTGTGCATCATCCAGACTTAATTTATGGCTGGATGGTTAATATTATACAAACAATCATTTATTGCAGAAGAAATGTGATCATTGCTAAGCTGTTCCATTGGTTAACGAAGAACCTCTGCTTTCTTTATCCCAGCTGGGGTGAGGTAATTGCCTTAGGATGCAGGCAGGAGAATGGGAAGCAGATGAAGAATGTTGAAGATTAACCACACAAAGAAACTGCCTAAACAAAGAAAGGGCTCCAAGAGAAGGAGGAGAAAAAGTCTCTCAGCCTAGACAGGCATACTGGGAAAGAAACTGCTTGTAGCTTCTCACTACTTTCTATCCACAAAAAATGAGGAAGAGAGTCATCAGCAATTCCTGTGGGCTAATCTGTGCATATGCAAGCAAACTGGGCTTGCAGGCACCTTCTGATAAGAAAGAAAATGCGACTGTGACAGCCCAAGAATGACACCAGTCAGTAACCCAAATGCTGATATATGAACAAGGTTGTTTAAAGGTGAAGCTCCTCCTCACTTTGATCTGTTTATACTCATGTTGGAAACCAGAGTTTATTTAATCATGTTAAAGACTCAAATTAAATCTGCAGAAATTCCCTCAGCCATGTTACCCCTCTACATTCCACTACTTCGTATGTCCAAGCATACTAATGTTTTTGTCTCCTGTATTTCATATGTGATTCATCTTTTTCAACTGAAGTAATTGAAGTTTCAAAAAGTTTAAACTTGGTCACAACTCATCTTGGCTTCCTTTGCAGGCACATGAGAAAAATAAGATGATTTCATAGAGTCATAGAATAGTCATGGAACGACTTGGGCTGGAAGTGACCTTAAAGATGCTGTAGTTCCAACCTCCCTGCCATGGACCCAGACACATTTAATTGGACCAAGTTGCTCAGGGCACCATCCAATCTGGCCTTGGACACTCTCCGAGAGATGGGCCATCCACAACTTCTCTGGGCAACCTGTGCCAGTGCCTCACCAGCTTCACAGTAAAATAAAGAGCTTCTTCCTGTGTAGAGAACTTCTGCCTGAGGAAGAGCAATTGTCTTAGCCATCTGTCTTAGAAAGAGATTAACTCCCCTGAAGGTGCTCCCTTCTTTCTAATGTCTGTAAGAGAAAACCATTAGTGAGTATTACAGGCTCCAAAGCCTAACACTGAGGAGAGAAGTCATGCTGGTATACAAGCAGGGATTTCAATTTCTGCTAGAGAAAAGTCTGTCCTATACACTTCCAGGAGGCTAGCAGTCTCACTACAACAGTGCATTTCCAGCTGGAAATCTTAATTAAGAATCACAGGGGTGTTTCTTATTACTATTTTCCCGTGAAACATCTCTAATTTCAGCCTTGGCCAGTGATAGCCAGTCAAACTGAAATCATGCTCAGCCTTGGAGCGCCTTGTAGCACAGTGTCCCATAGCAGACACAAGGAGGCACCTTAGGATATTCTCTTGGTGGAGACAAACCTTTGAAAGTCCTCCAGTGGACATCTCCTTGATCTCTAATAAAGGACTCTGCATGCCAGAAACATGTAGTAATGTTCTTTGAATTCGGCTATTCTTATGGATTCAATCACTGCCCTTCAATCACTAGCTACAGGATAGATCTTGATTTTAAGAATCTTTACTTGGTCGAAAAAAAAGAACTAACATTCAATTTTTTTTAAATTATTCCTTGTTTTACATAGCTTCAAGCTGAAAAGCATGATTGCTCACAGAGCAAAACATCATTGTTGGACAAATAAGGCTGGTTTAAACGTATTACTTCCTTTGCTATTTTTATGCTAAAATAAATACAAGCAAGGCTGGAAAATGAGTAGGAGTGATATTCTAACATTTCATTGGCAACCAAATGAACTAAATTTTAATATGTTCCTCAGCTACAATAATAGAAATTTTCTCAGACAACTAATGCAGATTTTTTAAAGTTAAGGTAAAAATAGCAAAGAGTTTAAGTATCAAGAGGTTTGTTACTTTTAACCATTAGTTAAAAATAAGAAAGCTCTATCACATCTATGTTAAGAAGAAAAATATGAACAAAATAGTAGTTCTACTAAAGTCCTGCAAAAGACCTATGAGTTTGTTCATGGACTTTAACTATCTCTGGATCGGACCATCAATTAACATTTGGGCAGATGTGCTATTATCCACCCCTGGTTTCTGACCATATCTCTGTTTTGATGACTTCTGTGATATAACTGGCCTGGACCCATCTTCTCTGAGACTTTGGTTTATGCACCAATGGACACAGGATTTAGTCTATCTGTCTAACCGGGCTATCATCTGGATGCCACATTAGAAGGAAGAATTTTTAGAAGTTTTGCCACAGAGTAGGCATATATCAAAGTTATATAATCTGGTCTACCCAGAGTGAATGACAAATCTCTTGATAACGATGGGATCAGAAGCATGTACCTGAATTCATTCCCCTAGGAAGAAGCTGTTTGGATTATGCTATACCACTAAATATCTAATGTGTCAGTGAAATGTTTTCTGCACTCAGGCCTTGTACTGATGTAAGTTTTTCTTGTGGTTGTTTATAAACATGATTTGGAAGTGTCTGTGATCAACACTTCAAAACAAGTTTTACTGTCTTCATCTAAAAGTTGCATTACCTGAATAATCTCTCTATACAATTGGTAAATTCTGTCAAAGCATCTAACATCTTTCTCCACTTTTCTTGCTGAAGAGACATTGCTGACTTTTATTCAGGAGAGAGCTAAGGCAAATGCGAGCAATCAGCTGACTTTTTCTTAGATCAATGCAGCACATTGCTCCATGAGTTTTTCAGAGTGCAAAGATCTCAAACATTTCAGCACATAAATGAAATCACAAATCTTGCCATCTAGTAGCAATACAAGTTTAAGTTTATATGATTTGTAAACATTTGCTTCAAACATTCAGGAGCACCAAAGGTCTACCCAGTACATAGTCACTACTAGGAGTATCAGGAAATTTGGTAATTTATCTGTCAGAGGTGATTATGTCACTTTGGAGTGCAAGTGCTCACTTGCTTTCTAAATAAGAGTCATAAATTTTAATACTAAATGTAAGTATCACACACTCAAAATTTTGCTTTCATTTTCAAAATATGCCAACTGTTGATATGCCTTTCCAGTCTCACAGTGATCTTCATTTGTTTGTTCTCTTTCAGATCCCTCATAAACTGTAGATTTATCTGTCTTCAGAGTCAAAAAATCTTATTCATCTGTGGAATATCATATAAATGCTGAAGTGATTTTGATTTATAATCTCGAAAATGCAAGATCTAGGTGCCTAAAATTCTTCTTCTCTTAAATTTCTCATGCCTAAGTATGCAGTTCTCCAGGGATTTTTCTATATTTCACTGATGTCTACCAATTGTAGAGGAACTGTTCTATGGCCTACTTTTTGCTAGTTCTCCATAGTTATGAGGCTTTTTTTTCTTGCCACAGTGATGTTTTAAAAAGTAAAATCTGCTTCTGTTGTGCATTTTCTTGCTGCGTGCCTTTATTGCTGTCTGGAATTACCCAGCAAAGATGACATGTTTTTGATTTTGATTTGAGAACATAACGCTATCTATTGCATCACTGTTTTGCCTGGGGCATTCAAAGTGCCCCAGCAGATGATTGCATGCATGGTTCTGACTCTTGGATACGAAGAGAGCCGTTTGAACATCTACAGCCAGCTCTATTGTGTTGATAGCAAACTCTGTGACGTTCCTTTCAGCTACATGTCACTTCCAGTTTACGTTGTCTGAGATTTTAACAATGATAGATGGTACTAGGCTCTTTTCAAAATTCTTGCTTAATCAGAAGCTGATATCCAAGCATGGCTGCACACAGTTTTTTTAAGAATGATGGCTTTTTCAATAAGTATAAAATAATTTTCATGGGCACATTCAGGTCATATTTGGACATTCAGAATTTTTGCTGCACACTGTATATTTGTCACTATTATTCATCTGTGTGGAAAAAAGAGTGATCTAGACAAACTTGCCATGTGAAGAAGACACAAATGAGAGGCGCCCAGTGCTTTGCTTACAGAGAATAATACTGTTCTGTTTCATACCACTGTCAGTTTGGTGGTTCTTTACAAAGCCTGGGGCTGCTTGCTGTAACAGAGAAGCTGTCCTAACTATTCTGCAATAACTCCCCCATGTGGGCATTTAATTTACTTTATATTTCATTGTCAAAACAGGAAGGCTGATTCAAATATCAGTGTTTTTTGCATTACAGTGGCTGCACACACACATTTTTCTGGCCCGCTTTTGATGTATAGAAATCTTGGTTACTCTCCCTGTGTCAATAAAACCCAGAGCATGTCACCTGTGCTAGTCTGCGTGTGAGCAGGCTGTTCTGAAGGATGATTTCACTAAGGTAAGAATGAGCTGTATTGTCCTCACTAGTAAAAAAAGGCTAAAATGTCATCATTTGCTCTGATTTAGTTGGTTGCCTCTGACACCTCCAGAAGCTCCAGCTGACCAGGCCAGCTTCACCTCAGTTTGTTTACTGGAGCTAGGCAAAGCCTGTTTGCTGTCAAAACTCTGAGCTTGCCCTAATCAGCTCTTTGTAGCACTGTTTAGAGCTGACACCCATCCCTTGCTCATGCTGCCAGCATTCCTCATACCCGGGGAGGCGAACTGGCAGTGCAAACTATTTGGATGGCACATAAGACTGCAGAACTTTGAAGGATTGTAAACCCTCCAAAACTCTGCCTAGTCAGTACAGCTATGAAACTTCATATCAAAATCTTAATGCAGTTAATTAATAATTTCTAAGCAGCTCAATCACAGTAAAGCAGTTAATTAGTCTCTAAGCAGCTCAGTCACAGTAATCCTGATTGCTTTCCTACTCCTTATCTAGAAATTAAAATGGTCATCTAATTACCTGATAGGATTTGTGAGAATAAGTAAACACTGATTTTTTTCTTCATTTCAACAAAGACTACAACCCAAGTCAATTGACAGATAACCAGAGTGTGAAAGACTGTCATGTTTCTGTTGCCAGTAGATTGTATCACACAAGCATCCCAGACAGGTTTTCAGTTGGGTACAAAATGTATGTTGGCACGAAGAGGGAAAGTGATCCTCCAGTTTGTTTCCCTGTTTTAGCTGGTTGATTAACAATGGGCTAGAAGCAGACAGGAGAGAGGTCATTTTCAGGCCGAGTAAACAGAGCAATTTCTCACCCAGAAATCTCTCCTGTGGCAGCTGTCTGAGCTACAGGAACTTGTTCTTCATATAACCAGAAAGATAGCTGTGAAACACCTTTTCTCTTCTCTTTAACTTACTTAATCTGGGACCTAAGACACCAAGACACAACAATAAAGCCAATTTACGTCCTCTTTTCAGGTGGACCAGTCCCAGGAAATCCTTTCACCTCTTTAGGACAGTTTTTTTCATGTGATTCTAGAATCTATACAAATGTCACTCACTTATGTCTGCTGTTCAGGACAAAATAAACAAACCACCAGCCCCTTGGCTTCTCTAATCATTGTCCAAACTCATTCCCTGGATTTGCTCTTGGATGTGTCTAGATTACTTCTTGAATAGGCACTTTTTTTTAATTGTTATTTGAATATATGTATGTATATGTATATTGCTATCTATCAATATGTAGCTTGCCTAACACAATTTTGTTTAGCTTTCCTAAAGGTACACCTTCTGTAAACTGAAATGTGCCCTTCATAAATCTTGTTGAAGTGAATTGAATCTTTTTTCAGAAATCTTGAAAATAGAAGTTCTCTAGTTCTTAAGGTTTTATTAATTTGTTACGACTTGGATAAACATTTTTCATACTTTACAGAGTAATTACTGTAGTGCATTTACACTTAGACCTTCACTTGAACTTTCCAGTAGGTTCATGAAAATATTGCATCTCCCCTTCTAGGGACTAGGTAAGTGCCTGAAATATCAAACTAAATGTTAGCCCCCTCTGTTTGGGTGTTCAGTGGTGCAAAGAAATCTGACTAAGGTGAAAAAATTCTTATTTTCTGGATTAGCAGATGCATACAGCAGCTCTCCTTTCATCTGGCCTGGATTTGTACTGCCACTGGTTGAAGGACAAATATTGAAGTTCTTACTGTAAACTTCCGCAGTATTGCTGTTTTTCAAATGGTAGCAAAATTACTAAGTACACCTGAATCATCACTTGTTAATTCCTGTAATTATACAAATAATACCCATTGCATCTTTATATCATTTTTTTCTTTAAGAATACTGAAAACATTTCAAAACTTCAGGGAATTCTTTATTATAGAAGTGAAACAAGAGCCTAAGAAAGAAGAATTTGTAAATATGTTGAAGTTGGTGGGATATATGTATTCACACTGGTCACTTTAGTAGACAAAAACATTCAGAGGTGAAGCTCTCTAAGTGTTCTTGGAGTCAATGAAGAGATACCTGTGTAGCCTAATTCAAAGCACTTAATTTAGACTCCTGTACATAGATATCTGTACATCCCCCAAACCTTTCCTTTTGCATTGTATTGATGGGTCTGGTTTTGCACTGGCAGGAAGATACTCTTAAATGACTTCCCTCATTTCTCACATTTGATTCATTTGTTTTTCAACTGCAGTCTGAATTTTCTTTTCCTAATGTTTGAAACCATTTCGCCTAGTAAGGCTTTTAGTTGCTTCTTATATTTTGACATGACCTTGGTAGAAACACTTATTTTGTGTCCATATTTTTACTTGTATTTTACCAGTAGTGATGGACTTTATACTGACAGTTATACTATTTGACTTTTTCAATCTTTCTAAGTCTTGCTAGATTCACAGCATCACAGAAAATTCAGAGTTTGAAGGGAACTACAAGAATCATCAAGTCCAAATTTATAGAATAGCCCATACAAGGTTCTAACCCACAACCTCGTGTTATTAGCACCAGGCTCCAACCAAACTGGGCTAATTTTTTTAATGTATAGAAATATAATACAAGTTTTGTTTGTGCTAGTACCAGTCCTAAGAAAATCTCTCATGTAGAAAGAGATAGGAAAGTCTGAAGGAGGTCTTCTCACTGTCTAACAAATTCTCTCTCTCTTTAAATATCCCAAGTTTTACTGTGTGAAGACCAGCCCTGTCCTGAGGTGCATCAGGCACAGCATCACCAGCCAGGCAAGGAAGGGGATTGTCGCACTCTACTCTGAGCTGGGGCAGCCTCACCGCAAGTACTGGGGGCAACTTTGCATGCCAAAATATAAAAAAGACATTAAGCCCTTAGAGAGAGTCCAAAGGAGGGCAACAAGGATGAGGAAGGGTCTGGAGGGAAAGACTTACAAGGAGCAGCTGAGGTCACTTGGTCTGTTCAGCCTGGAGGAGATTGAAGACAGACCTTGTTGCAGTTACAGCTTCCTCATGAGGGGAAGAGCAAGGGCAGGCACTGACGTCTTCTCTCTGGTGGCTAGTGATAGGACCCAAAGGAATGGCCTGAAGTTGTGTAAGGAGAGGTTTTGGTTGGATATCAGGAAAAGGTTCTTCCTTCAGAGGGTGGTTGGGCACTGGAACAGGCTCTCAGACAGGGAAGTGGTCACAGCACCAGCTTGGCAGAGTTCAAGTGCTTGGACAACGCTCTCAGGCACATGGTGTGACTCTTGGGGTGTTCTGCACAGGGCCAAGGGTTGAACTCAATGATCCTAGTGGGTTCCTTCCATCTGAGCATATTCTATGAATCTATGAAGTTGTGTTTGTACCTTTTATATTGAGTTACAGAAAAAGATTGGTGTCTGCAGATAGAGAAATCAAAGGTAGAGGTCAGTGTGTTAAGTAAGAAAGCAAAGATAGCCCCTGAGCTTAACTGTACTTCTGGGTATAATCAGCATCACAAAAGGAGGCAATATAACCAGAATCCTTTGATAGCTATCTTTTAGTTCCTTTTTCA
The DNA here is from genome assembly GCA_013400775.1 of Chaetops frenatus. Lineage (NCBI taxonomy): Eukaryota > Metazoa > Chordata > Aves > Passeriformes > Picathartidae > Chaetops > Chaetops frenatus. The sequence goes on from VZTR01032758.1 coordinate 143,571, forward strand.
AACAACCAAATAATACATGCATCTGTATTAACTGATGTAGCTTCCATCACTTCTGACTCACAGATATGCTCCCTTGGATCCACAGAAAAATGCCTTAATTGATCTACTGCCTCAGAAGTTTGTGCTAAAAATACATAGGCATTTAAATGTTTTAGTTATGCTACCCAGAAATGTACCAGTACAATTTACATGTTACAGAAAGATGAAATATTCAGAAGAGAGTGACAAAATTAAACATTTGGGAGAATGACAGATTTCTGAGAACAGTGAGTCAGAAAATAAGGGAGGGATCATTTTGGCCTGCTTCCTCTGCTGTCAGTGGGAGGTCTCAGCATGATGCAGAACAAGACACCAGCTTTCTGCTTCGAAATTATGGGAATGTTAATTCCTTTGTTACAGTTTGACTGTCAAAGCAAGGTCAAACCGGACACTTTTATAATTATAGTATAATTTTTCTCAGTAATTTTATTTATCCATGCAACGTCATCCAAGAGCCAGCCAGTAGGATTCAGGTTTCAAACTCAGTGGGTAATATCCCAAACATTTTTTCTGCTCTTTTTAGTAACACAGACCGACAAATTTTACTCAATGACCAATACTGTGAACTATTAATGAAGCTCGTTTTTTCTACTACCTGGTGTGATGTTTGACAAGACAGATGCTGTGAATGGCAATATTAATGCCAACTAAGTTCTGCTTACAGGTACCTGTTTTGCAGCTAAAATAAACAGCTAGAACTTGTTCAATATATGCTTAGACAAGTATGACTAGCTTTGTAAAGAAAAAGGTATTGATCTGATTTAAAAATGTCATGAGGGAAAATAAAATGGGCTAATCACCACACAATACATGGGACAGAAAGCTGAAAGAAAGATGAACACAACCTGGTTCCCACCCCAATTTTAACAGCAACCTATCACAAATATTCTCTATTCAAAAAAAA
>VZTR01032760.1:0-10239 GCA_013400775.1 Chaetops frenatus
TAATTAAATTAAATTAATTAAATAAATTGAACTGAAACGTTAAGTGCTGATGGCAGCAGAGCTCAGGATGAGCAGATCAGGGACAGCCAAGACTTTTATGAGCTACAAAATTGGCCTCAGGATTCTAGAAGGGATTTTTGTCTCCTTTTTGTGCATTTCCTTTGGAATTTTGAGCCTGGGGTCGCTGGAGTTGGATCAGGCAAGGGGAAGAAGATTTCTGCACTCAAATCTGGGTGAGACCCCAAATCCTTCTGATTTTTGGTTTGTGGGATACCCTTGTAGAGTTTTATTCTTATTTTTACTTCTTATTAATGAGCATCTGGCCTTATTAACCAATATGAAAAATAACCCAACCACAACCATTTAGAAATGATGCAATGAATTTTTAAATGAATTTTTGAATGAGGAAATTTTAATTATAATGAGAAAAATCACGATAAAACTTCTAATATTAGTTGGATTATTTTAATTTCAACTTCATTCAATTTTAATTAAAAATAAAATCAGAAACCTCTGCTGAGAGGACGATTAATGCTGAATTACCTTCAGCTGCCCTCGGGCCGTAATTATCTCACAATCTCCTAATTTTTTAATTTAATCTCCGAACGCCAAATTAATTAAGGATTCCTTTATTCCCCAAGAACTCTCCCAGCTCTTGGAGGAAATCAGGAAAATTCCAGAGCCTGGATTTGGGGTTTGGAAGGGGGGGGACGAGGTGACGGGGACATCACGGGGCCACCTTGGAGCAGGAACTCGTCCCGCAGGCTCATCCTGGGTGTAGGAGCCCAATTAATTAACACTAATTAACGCTGGTGACACCTCGGGGACACTCAGCCCAGGGATTGTCCCCAGCCTTCATTTTTGGGCTTTTTTCTTTTTTTTTCTTTTTTTTTTTTTTTTTTTTTTTTTTTTTTCTCCTGGATTAAATTACCCCAGTGCAAATTAAGCCCCACCTGGGCCATAATGACACCCTTGGGACACTGTAATTTTGGGGTGGATTTTGGGGTCATTATGCAAATGAGGGAGGGGTTGGTGGACCCAGGGGTCGGGGCTGTGCAGGAGCCTTGGGAATCCAGCCTTAAAAAGGTCCCCGTTCTCAGAAACATTTTCCTGGGATTTGGTGACATTCCCAGGACAAGCCACGAGGATCCAGGCAGGTCCTGGCAGCACTGAACCCCCTTTTCCTGCTGAATTTTCCCCAAAAATGCTTTCCCTGAGGCTCCAGGCACAACCAAGAGGGTTTTTTAATGGAATTTCCTGGAAAACTCCTGAATTTTCTGGAAAACACCCAGAAACATTTTGAGGAGCGTTTTAGATGGAACAGGGCAGGGGATGATGGAATTCCTGAAACTCCCCTCATGTGTCCATGGCTGAGATCCCCCAGAACCCATCCCTGCTCCAAAATCCAGAGAATTTTGGCTCTCGGAACTCTAAATCCCTCTGGGAGCTCTGGGGGTGGTTCCTGGTTTGGGTTCCCTGATTCAGAGCTGAGGCAGCTGTGGGATCCGGGGCCGTCTCCGGGGGTGACGTCGGAGGTGGCAGCCAGGGCTCGGTGTCCTGCGCGTCACCGACCTCAGACGGGCTGTGGGGACCTCGGGCAGGCCCCGATGGCGCTGACTGGGGACAGGTGACAGCTGGGGATGGGGACAGACAGGATGAGCAGAGCCCTGGAGGTCCAGCACGTCCCAAGTCCCGCTGAGCTCATCGCACGGGATTGAGCCACATCCCGGTGGGGAAAATTGTCCCAGGACACCCTGAAATGAGGTGGGACAACTTCCACCAACCCAGGTGGATCCAACCTGGCTTTGGAGACTTCCAGGGATGGGGAATCCATGGAATCACCTGGGCCAGGGAAGGATTTATCCCAAATATCCCATCCAAACCAGCACAGTGAATCCATCTTTTATAGGATCGGGATTCCAGCCTGGGAATTCCAGGGGAGAAATCCCTGAAACGCCCCCCACCCAATTCCTCACCCTTATTTGCCGTTTTTATCGTTAATGAAGATTTTCTCTGGAATTAATTGCTGATCCTTCACAGGCGGCCCTGCCTACGGACACCTCCGGCAGGAATTGGGTGGGAATGGGGCAGGAAAGGTTATTTTGGTTATTTTGGTAATCAAAAAAATTTTTACCATGCCAGGATCAGGGTTCAGGCAGTGCCGGAGCCGTGCCCAGGGCTCAGAACAGGTTTGGTGAGAGGAGTGGGGAGGGAGGGGAAGCAAAGGGAGAGGAAGGAGGGTGTTGGGATGGGAATTGTGCCTGGTCCGGCGGGGCCGCAGCGGCACCAGGGATGGGAACGGGGCTGGAGCAGCAGGAGAAGGGAATGGAGAATCCTGAGGGAGCTGGGGGGGCTCAGCCTGGAGAAAAAGGGGGATCCAGGGGGGAATTTCGGGGAATTCCAGGGAAAATTTGGGATCTGATCCCAAGGAACGGGGCCAAGACAAGAAGGAACGGCCTCGAGCTGGGCCAAGGTGGGAAATTTGGGATGTTTTTTCCATGGAAAAAGGGTTGGGAACCACTGGAAGGGACTCAGGGAGGGTATGGATCCCCATCCCTGGAGGTGTCCGAGGAGTTCCTGGAAATTCCCCTGGATCACCAAAGGGGGATCGATCCCAGGTGGAGCTTGGTGATCCTGGAGCTCTTTTCCAGCCCGGATGATCCTGGAATTCTCCTGGATCCGGCACCGAGCGGCGAAATCTTCTCCCACAGTGCCACCAAGTGGCTCCGGGAGCGGGGCTGGGATCCCCTGGAATGTCCCAGCATTTCTGGCTGGTGACCCCGGGAAAGGAGCTGGGACGGGCTCCGGCACTTCGCAAACATTCCCAGAATTTTTTTAATCCACCCCTTCTGCCTTTTGGAGCTCCCAAACGGAGCCCCCAGGGCAAAATCCACCTCCCCTGGGGATTCCGAGGGGTTCTGAGCCTTCGGCAAACAGGGAGCTGCTGGTTTAACTGGAATTCTCTGTGCTGGGAAGAGACTCTGGAGCTGGGGGCTCATCCCAGGAAAATGTGGATTCTGGGCTGGATTTTGGATTCCCCCCCCCCAAAAAAAAAGATAAATTGAAAAGGAGCAGTGCCAGCCCTGGGGTGCTGCCGGTGGTCCCCAAACTCCGATCCAGCCCAGAGTTCCCTAAAAAAAAATCCTCACCCGTGGGGAAGGAGCTTCTCAAGTTTTATTCCCGAGGAAAATTTGCTTTCCTCAACATTCCCAGGGAAAACCATTAAGAAAGAGGATAAAAACCAGCAAAGACAAAACCATAAATGAATTAAGATGGACTCTGAACCTCCTCATTCGTCTGTGGGAAGCAAAAAGGCGGCGGGTGATGAAACAGGACCCCAGCTGCAATTCCTACTTGGAATATTTTCCCATTATTTATTGCACTTCTCATTGGGCAATCAAAATGAGACAGTAATTAAGAGATGATTGAAAAACAGCTCTCTTTTTTTTTTTTTTAATTTCACATGAAGCAAATTCCTTTTTTTTTTTTTTTTTTTTTTTTTTTTTTTTTTTTTTTTTGCTACTCTCTGGAAGCTCAGACTCACCCTAGCTGGGCCCCCATTCCTTCACCCCGCCGATCCCAATCCTATTTCTTCCCGCGGAACCAGCCCTGGCAGCGGGAGAGGCAGCGCTCCACGATGCTGGAAGTGCAGGAGTTCAAGCGGAACGGACTCCGCGAGGACGTTTGGGATCCACTGCCCTTGGCATCCTTGGCGCCGCCAAGTCCCTGGGATTGGGACACGCAGGGATCCGAGGAAATCTCGCTTTGGGACGTGCAGGGATCCGTGGAAATCCCGCTTTGGGAAGCGCAGGGATCCCCCAGGATCGCGCCCTGAGCCGAGCAGGCCTCGCCCAACTCCACCACCTCGAGGGTGCAGGGCTCCAGAGCCGCGCTCGGGAGTTCCTGGGAGAGCGTTTCCAGGTTTTCCAGGCAGGTCCCGACAGTTTTGGGGTCACAAAGCTCCTCCTGGGGAAGCGGGAAGGCACCCGAGGGGTCAGGGGGACACAGCTCCACGGTCAGGATGGATTTTTGGAGAGGGAATTTCATCAAGCACATCCCAGGGGTCTCGATGGTGACGGGTTCCTCTCCCGAGCTGGGGATTTTCACGGGATCGGTTTCCATGCAGGGCCCAGAGTCCGCAGGGAGGGACGGGGAGGTGACCCCAGTTGGGAGCTCAGGGGGGTCACAGGGACAGGGGGGACAAAGGTCCTGGCACGGATCCGCCTGGGAATTCTGCTCCGAGCCACAGGGACTGCTCTGGGCAGCCCCTTCCAGGCAGGAACAGGGTGGGCACTGGGAATTCATCTCCCTGCCAAGGAGAGCTGGAAGGAAAATGAACAATTTCACATCTGATCCCCCGAAAAATCAGGAAAAACTTTCTCATTTTTTCACTTTTCCCTTCACACTCCCCAACTCTGCTTTTCTCCTTAAAATCTGCTCTCAGCCAAACAATTCCAACAATTTGCCAGCATTTTTTTGTGGGATAACAACCAATTTAATTCACCTTTCCAGGTTTATAAATTTCAAGCAATTCCCTTCCCTTCTCCAGTTGTTTTCCCCTTTTCCAGTTGTTTGGAATGGATCCTGGATTTTCTGGCAGGACAGGTCTTTAATCCCTCTAAACCCAGCACTAGAACAACAGGAATTGGTTCCAGAGCATCCACAAGAATCCCGGAATTCCAACCAAACCAGCACTAGGGGAGATTTTTACCCTTTGAAACCTTTATCCCCGAGGAAACCGAGCACCATAATCCCCCTTTTTTCAGGAATCTATCCTAGAAAACTACGACTGGGATCTTCAGGATCCCGAGGAGACTCACCCGGCTCGGGATGGGCAGGGCAGAGGCGGCTGCGTTATCCCGGGATGTTCCTGGAGTGTTCCTGGGCCTCCGGAGCTCCTCACGGCCTCGCTCCGCCTCTGCCCCGCCAGCGTTGATTTGCCTAATTATTTTTAATGGAAAACGCCTATTTCCGTGGCTGGAGCCGGACCTGGAGCTCGGGAATTCACGTGGCCCCGCAGACGCCAGGGAGGAATTTGGGAAATGAGTGGATTCCCGGCCGGCTGTGCAATAATCAGCCGGTGGCGGGGCAGGTTTTTGGGATGCTCCAGCATCCTCCAGCCCAGCACCTCGTGAGGTCCATTAGGGACAGGACGGGATGTGGGATTTGGGGGATTCTTGTGTTTTTAACCACATCTGACCTTTTTTCTGTCCTATTTTTCCATTGAGCTCCTCGCTCGCCATTCGCCTCGTGATATTTTCCATCTGTTTCAGAAATTCTGACTCAAATCCCGTCTCTGTTGTCGTGACGGCGGCCTTGTCCTTGTGAGGGACGAGTGAGGAGCAGGCAGGTGACCTGAGGAGTGACCACCACCCTTTTCCCTTCATTTTAACCCAAAACCAGCTGAATTCTACCCAGCTGGAAATTTATAAACCCAAAAATGTGAATCAAACCTGTTGCCATTCCCCGCCAAAAAAAACCATTGGAAAATCATTGGAATTGTCTGGCTGAAAACAGATTTGAGCAAGAAAAGCTCTTCTTGGGGGGAGTTTGAATAGAAAAGCAAAAAAAAGGAGGAAATTTTTCCTGTGTCAAACTCCCAACCCATGGGGTCACGAAGCCCAGATTTGTTTATGTACAGGAAACAACCAAAACCCACCCAAATTTGGAGGGAGAAGAGCCAAAACCCCACCTTGGTCTCCTGGTGGAAAACGGCCTCCCGTCACTCCTGTCCCTGTTGTGTCACCAGGTGACTCCAGGCTGGGTGGCAGCGAGCAGAGGAGGAATTCCAGAGCCTTTGATGTCTCAGGGGAACTGGTTGGGTCTCTCTTCCTTCTTTTCCAGGCAGGGACGGCTTTTCCGTGGGGAGAAAGCGGGGGCTGAGAGCCGGGACGGCCGCAGGAAGTTTGTCACCTCCTGGTGCCGAGTGTGACCTCCTGGCACCAGGAACGGGCACAAAAACCACCCCAAAGGCCACTGCCACCAAAAAGTTCATCCCTCGTTGCCCTGGGTGTCACCTGGTGGAGTTGGGACACTCCAGAGAAGGCTCTGGAAGATCCCGGAGATCCTCGAAATGTGAAGAATTCCCTGGGGGCCAACAGCCAAAATCCCAACAAGTCAAATCGAATTTGTATTAAAAAAACAAAGAAACAAACAAAGAATTGTGGCAAAAATGACAGGGATTGTCCCCTGGGCACTGGGGAGGGGAATGTCCAGGGCTGTGTCCAGTTCTGGACAATCATGGAAAGAAGGACTTGGAGGGGCTGGAGAATGTCCAGGGATGGGGAAGGTTCTGGAAAATCCTGAGGGAGCTGGAGGGGCTCAGCCTGGAGAAAAAGGGGGATCCAGGGAGGAATTTCGGGTTCTTCCATGGAGAATTTGGGATCTGATCCCAGGGAATGGGGCCAGGACAAGAGGGAATGGCCTTGAGCTGGGCCAGGGTAGGCTCAGGGTGGGAAATTTGGGAAAATTCCTCCTGGAAAAGGGAAAAGGTCTTCGAAGAGGCTCAGGGAGGGTTGGATTCCCATCCCTGGAGGTGTCTGAGGAATTTCTGGACCACCTCTGGAGCTGCAGCCGATTTGGGTCCCACAGCTGAAGACCAACCAAGCCCACCCAGACATTCCAGGGACCTCGAGGAAAAGGTGGATTGGGAGACGCTGAAGGATTTTCCCACCCTGAAAAGGACTTGGGGCTGGCCCTTTGAGCTGCACAAATTGTTCCTGGAGAGGCTCTTCCCACCGAGGCATCGAGGGAAAACTGTGACCTCACTATCAGGAATAAAATTGCCAGCAGCAGGAATATTGTGAGCAAGCCAAGCCCCTTCCAGAGTCCCATCCTGCCTCCACTCCCCAGCTCTGCAAGGAAATGCCCCAAAACAACTTTTTTTTTTTTTTCCAGAGTTTAATCCCGAGGGGGATTGTTTCCAGGCTGTCTCATCCACATTTCCCAGTCCGTAGGAAATACGTGGATGGGGAATTCCTGGCAGTCACAGGAGTTTCATGTCCTACCTCGGTGACATTAAAAATTATAACGTCGAGAGAAATAATTGAAGGATTGGAGCCGAGCAGGTCTGGATTATTAAATATTTGATTTCCATACCCCTGAGGTGTCTCACTTCCGGAGCCACAGACTCCAAAATCCTATAAAAGGATTCTTATTGTCCTGCTCCCCAAGCCATTTTTGGTTTCATTTTTGGTGCTCGCTGGTGGAGAATTGGGTAAGTCCCCTTCGGTTTCCCAGGAAGTCACCTTGTGGTTGGGTTTTTTTCCTATTTTGGAGCTGTGCAGAAGCAAATTAAAAGGCCTTGAGGTGTTTCTGCTTGGGGATGTTGGGGTTGGGATTCCCCCAGATTTTAATTCTGTCTTCTCTGGGGTGTTTTTTTCTGCGGGTTTTGGTCTTTCTCCATCGAGGAGGACCAAATTCTCTCTCTCTCCTCACTGACTTTGCTGCCCTGCTTCTCCCAGGGAATTGTTGGCGTTGGGAGAGATCAAAAGGCCAGGCTGGGACTTCAAAGGGGAGAAGTGGGAGGGGAGATAAGGAGTGGAGACTCTCAGGCTGCCAGGGAAGGCCTGAAGGGAAAATTGGGGTGGGAAGAGCTGGTTGGATTTTGTGGGAAAAGCAGCCGCGGCAGAGCCTTTCCTTGGGGAGCTTTTCCACTGCGGAGCCTCCGCTGGTGTCCTCTGGGTGAGGCCAAGGTGATTTGAAGCCTTTTTGGTTGAAATTCAGGAAGGAATGGCAAAGATTCATCCCAAACTGAGGGCAGCTGTGGACACGTGGAGGCTTCAGACCCTGCAGGAAACCTAAAGGAGCCCAAATAATTTTTGGTTCCTGTTTTGAGAGGAAGCTGGTTGAAAATAGATGCAAGTTTGTCCAGAACGCTTTTGTGTGGAGTCACTTCCATGCCATGGTTGTTCTCCCAGTGCAGAATTGCAGGGAAAAAAAGGATAATTTTGTGTATAAAATAGCCTGGGATGTTTTCACACCTTTTAAATTTTATCCCTTTCTTGCTTCCAGCCTCCCCCCTTTCCCTCCCAAAAATGCGCCTCCCGTCCGGCTGCCCGCTGAGCCAGACCTGCATCCCCCCTCCCGCCATCCTGGTGAGAAGCTTCCCAGTAAGATCCAGCCCAGATCCCTGCTGCGCCACCGGAACCTTCCAGAGCCTCCCTGCTCGAGTGACCTCCTGCTGCTACCCCGGCTCCACCACCTACATCAGCCTGGGGGGCCTGGGCAGGGCCAGCTGTGCCAACCCCTGCGGCCTCGTGGCCACCGCTCGCATCCCCCCGTGCTGCCAGGGTGTGGCCGGGTGCGTCACCACGTGTGGCAACCCCTGCTGCTGCTGCCGGGTGACCGAGTGCAGCAGCACCCGCCAGGATGGCTGCTGCCAGGAGGTCTCCAAGTGTGTCACCACGTGCCAAGATCCCTGTGGCCAAGAGGTCACCAAGTGCACAACCACGTGTCAAGATCCCTGTGGTCAAGAGGTCACCAAGTGCACAACCACGTGCCAAGATCCCTGTGGTCAAGATGTCACCAAGTGCACAACCACGTGTCAAGATCCATGCGGTCAAGAGGTCACCAAGTGTGTCACCAAGTGCCAAGATCCATGCTGCAGGGAGGTCACCACATGCGTCACCAAGTGCCAAGATCCATGTTATAAGGAGGTCACCAAGTGCACCACGACATGCCAGGATCCTTGTTGTAAGGAAGTGACCAAGTGTGCCACCACGTGTGTGGATCCCTGTTGCAAGGAGGTAACCACGTGCGTCACCAAGTGCCAAGATCCCTGTTGCAAGGAGGTGACCAAGTGCACCAGGACACGTGTGGATCCGTGTTGTAAGGAAGTCACCAAGAGTGTCCCCACGTGCCAAGATCCATGCTGTAAGGAGGTCACCAAGTGCACCACGACGTGTGTGGATCCCTGCAGCCAGGAGGTCACCAGGTGTGTGACCACGTGCCAGGATCCCTGTTGTCAGGAGGTGACCAAGTGCACCACCACTTGTCAAGATCCATGTTACAAAGAAGTGACCAAGTGCACCACCACCTGTGTGGATCCCTGCAGCCAGGAGGCCACCAAGTGTGTGACCACGTGCCAGGATCCCTGCTGCAAGGAGGCCACCAAGTGTGTGGCTACGTGCCAGGATCCCTGCTGCCAGGAGGCCACCAAGTGTGTGACCACGTGTCAGGATCCCTGCTGCCAGGAGGCCACCAAGTGTGTGACCCCGTGCCAGGATCCCTGCTGCAAGGAGGTGACCACATGCACCGCCACCTGTGTGGATCCCTGTTGTAAGGAGGTCACCAAGTGTGTCACCACCTATGTGGATCCCTGCTGCCAGGATGTCACCAGGTGTGTCACCACCTGCGTGGACCCCTGTGGCAAGAAGGCTCCCAAGTGCCTCACGCCGTGTTACGATCCCTGCTGCAAGAAGGTGACCAAGTGGAGCAGCCCCTGGGTGATCCCGTGGTGCAGGAAAGGGGCCAAGGCCAGCACCAGATGTTCAGATCCCTGCTCCAAGAAGGGGGCCAAGTGCAGCTCCAGATGTGCAGATCCCTGTTACAAGAAGGTGTCCAAGTGCTCCACCACGTGCCAAGATCCCTGTTGCATCACCAGGTGTGACCCCAGGTGTGTGGATCCCTGTTGTCAGGAGGTCACCAAGTGCAGAACCAGGTGTGTGGATCCCTGTTGTCAGGATGTCACCAAATGTGCCACCAGGTGTGTGGATCCCTGTTGTCAGGAGGTCGCCAAGTGCAGAACCAGGTGTGTGGATCCCTGTTGTCAGGATGTCACCAAATGTGCCACCAGGTGTGTGGATCCCTGTTGTCAGGAGGTCGCCAAGTGCAGAACCAGGTGTGTGGATCCCTGTTGTCAGGATGTCACCAAATGTGCCACCAGGTGTGTGGATCCCTGTTGTCAGGAGGTCGCCAAGTGCAGAACCAGGTGTGTGGATCCCTGTTGTCAGGATGTCACCAAATGTGCCACCAGGTGTGTGGATCCCTGTTGTCAGGAGGTCGCCAAGTGCAGAACCAGGTGTGTGGATCCCTGTTGTCAGGATGTCACCAAATGTGCCACCAGGTGTGTGGATCCCTGTTGTCAGGAGGTCGCCAAGTGCAGAACCAGGTGTGTGGATCCCTGTTGTCAGGATGTCACCAAATGTGCCACCAGGTGTGTGGATCCCTGTTGTCAGGAGGTCGCCAAGTGCAGAACCAGGTGTGTGGATCCCTGTTGTCAGGATGTCACCAAATGTG
>VZTR01032760.1:10372-21164 GCA_013400775.1 Chaetops frenatus
TGCCAAGACCCCTGCTGCCAGGGAGTGACCAGATGTGTCACCTCGTGCCAAGACCCCTGCTGCCAGGGAGTGACCAGATGTGTCACCTCATGCCAAGACCCGTGCTGTGTCCCCAGCTATGCCACCCCACAGGACGTCCAGGCTGTCACCAGGTGCTCCAACTCCTGTGCCACCACCTGTGTCACCCAGACGTGCCCGCTGTGCGGCCAGCGCTGTTCCGTCCCCTGCCGCCCGAAATTCCGGGCTCCCTGAGGGGCTCCGGGGTGGGATCCGAAGGAGACCCCGCTCCCGGTTTCCCGGTGGGATCTCTGAAGGAAGAGTAAAATCCTCCTTTTCCTCGCGTTCTGCCCCATTCCTGCTGTTTTTTACGTCAAGAAAGTGCCTTTCCTCGCGGGATGTAACCGAGCGATTTTGTGCCCCCAGGGAATGTTCCCTGGGAGAGAGAATCCGCAGTTCCCCCTCACACCAGGAGTGGAGGAATTCCCCTCTTTGCTCTTCCTCCTGGTCTCTTTTCCTTTCCATGTCTGAAGCAATAGAATAAATGATCTTGGCATTGGCCTGGTGCATTTTCTTCGATTCTCCCCCTTTATCCTTTTAATTTCCTGAAATCCTGTTTTTTTCTGCCCTTCATCCTTAGAATTTCTTTCCTAAAATCTCAGTTTTTGTAAAAAAAAAAAAAAAAAAAAAAGCTTGGGAAGGTCTCACTGGGATTGTGGAATCATGGAATGCCCTGAGCTGGAAGGCACCCATGGCGATCATCAAATCCAGCTCCTGGCCCTGGGAGTGTTGTTCTGGAGCTCTGGAGGGTTTGGGATGGTGACCATTCTGTGGGGTCAGCGCTCCCACACTCTGGGAGAAGAACCTTTTCCCAAAATCCACCCCAATTCCCACCACTGGGCACAGCTCCAGCCCTTTCCTCAATCCTGACACTGTCCTGGTACCCCAGATCAATATCCAATATCCCAGATCAATGCCTGAAACCCCACCTCATTCCCATGGGCTGGAAAAACACCCAAAAACCTCCAAAAGGAGAACTTTCCTGCTGCTCTTCCCAACTTCCCAACACTCCCTTCTCAATCCCAAATCCCCAAACGGGAATCGGGATCATCCCAGGGGATTCTCAAAGCTGAGCTCTGCAGTTCCCAGCTCAGAACCGGGCCCTGGGAGGGTTCAGGCAGCAAATCCCGCTTGGAATGCGGGTGGGAGGAGTGGGTGATGCCTGAAGTTTTAAGGTTTTTTCCTGCTCTGCTTTACTGTGCAGCTCTCAGCTCCATTTCAGTGCCACTGAACTCTCTTCCCAGGGCAGTCAGACACAACAATTCTCTCCAGCCCAAGATTCAAGGACAATCCTTCACAACCTCAGGCCCAAAGGCACAAACAACGTAAAAGAGAGGAGGGCGAGCAAAATGGATGGGACTTCATGATTCCTAGTTATTAATTGGGCAGCTTCGCCCCAAGATGCAAATGGGCCATAACTCATAAAAGTGTGAAACCCCATGCCCAAAGCCCCTTTTTTTCTGTGTCCATCTTGAAGCCCACCCTGGCAGCTGTATCCTTGTATTGCCAGGGCGCAGCCTTTGAAGGCTTTGCAATAAATCCCTGCTTTATTCTTCTCATTTTTTCCGGCCTCTGTTCCAGGTCAGAATGATAAGGAATCACGGGGGCGGCCGCAGACGGGGCGGGACCGTCTGGGAGCTCCTCCAGAGATGTCCCCAGGCCCGGGGTTGGTGACAACCTGCCAGTCCCGCCCTCAGAGCTCCTCTGTGTCCTCCTCTCCTGGCAGGCTGGGGCACAAATCCTCTCTGTGGACCCAAAAACTCCTTTAAAATCCGTTAAAACTCTGCACAAGCAGCACTTTCCTTCGTTCCTGCTCCCAAATCCCTCAGTGTTCTGGGAAATTAAATGTAGAAGGAAAAAAAAAAGGCTTTTGGATAAGATTTTTCCCTTCTGGCGTGGTGCTGGCAGGGTTTTTAATCCTTAGCATGTCTGTAAAATTCAGATTTCAATCATCTCGGAGCAGCAGGGAGCAGAAATGCCGTTTCCAGGGGTGCTGTAGGGAAAAAAAAACCAATAGGAATTCTTCCTGGCTGACCACCTGGATGTTGATCCCACACCTTTGAAATCCAAACAGGCAGGAAATCACTGCTCACTGCAAGAAAATGCTGTAGAATCCCCCTGGTTCCTCTGTCAGAGCTTTAAAATTTCCATGGAGGTCAAAACAAATCTATCCACTAAAATAATAAATTTAAAAAAATCCAGAAGAAAACCAGAGATTTTTTTTCCCCTGAAAAGTTTAGGAAAATCAAAGGAAAGAAAACAGAGACAAAAGAGCCGAGGAATTTTTTTTCTTTTTTTTTTTTTTTTTTCCCATAACCACATCCAGTTCCTCCTTCCCAGATTTAATTACTCGGGTGCTAATTGCCATTCTTCCCTGAGCGCTCACCTTCCGGAGTAAACAGGAAAAGAGGTGGGAACGGTGGGATTTGGGTTCCTCCAGGGGCGGTGGTGCCACGGCTGGATCCCAATTGTCCCCCCCAGGGGAAGGGACTGAAGGAGCCACTCGTGAGGTTTAATTGTCCTCCCCTCTCATCCTCCCGGCATCCCAGCAATTCCAGGATTCCCGGAGCCACCTGGGAGCTGCACTGGGAGCGGGGCCAGCCCCTCCCAGCTTTGTGGGAATGAGGAGAGGGGAAAGTTGGGCCTGGTGAAGGCCCCGGGAGGTTTAATTGCGAGCAAATGCGGAGGGTTCGGGCAGGAAAATGGGGAGAATCCCTGATTTCTTTGGGAATCGCTCGGAAACATGCTGGAAACTATTTTCTACGGAAGATGGGAATCCTGCACAGGGTTGGAGGGGTTGGACCTCGATCCTGTGTCCAGTTTGGACAATCATGGAAAGGGGGACATGGAGGGGCTGGAAAGTGTCCAGGGATGGGAACAGGGAGTGGGGAGGGTGTCCAGGAGAAGAGTCTGGAAAATCCTGAGGGAACTGGTGTGGGGGAGGTCAGCCTGGAGAAAAGGGGGATCCAGGGGAAATTTTGGGCTCTTCCAGGGGGGATTTGGGATCTGATCCCAGGGAATGGGGCCAGGACAAGAAGGGAATGGCCTCAACCTGGGCCAGGGTGGGAAATTTGGGATAATTCCACCAAGGGACGTCATTGTGGGGTCCTGACTCAGCCACACCAGCGTGACCACTCAGATGACTCCAATTGCCCCTCAACGTAATGGAGATCCCCAATTAAGAGCAATTAGGGATTACCACCCAACCCCGTGACGTTCCCACATGTCGGGGAGTGCGGGATCCCTTTACATCTCCCTGAATAATCCGCTTTTGGAAGGTCTCAATTTCTGGCTACTCAGAGGTAACGAGCTGGTGTAAAAGAGCTCGGGGTAGAAAGGGAGGGGCAGGGCCGGCACTCGGAGGTGGTTTTGAGGTGAGCCCGGAGCCCGGGGAGATAACGAGGAGCTGTTCCGTCCAGAATGTGGTATTTTCCTCGGGAGGATAAGGGTTGGGAGCTGCTCTGGGGGAAAATCACACCCAGCAGCTCGAGGAGGAGAAAATGAGGAGGGATTCATCTGCCTAAAAATCCACCTCCCAAACCCGAGCTCTGCCGGGCGCAGTTTCTCCTCCCGTGGCAAAGGAGGTGCAAGCCACACTCTGCGAGTCCCAATTTATCCCCAGAAAAGCCTCCAGAGAGGGAGGAGTAGCTGCACGTGAGGAGCTGAGTCCGTGGAAAAGCTGAGCCACCCATGAGGTGGCAAAAGCCGTGGAGATCCATCAGCTCCAGGTGGAATTCCTGGTGGGAAAGAACCGCTGCTGACGCCTGGAATTCTCCAGGACTCTCCGGGTTTGGGGCGTAAACAGGACGTGCTGCTCGTGCTGGGTTGGTTGGTTTTGGGGTTTGTTGGTTTGGGGGTTTTTTTTCCTATTCAGCATCTTTGTGATGGACACCTTCCCATCTCCGTGATTGGAATGCCTGGGAGAAATGAGGATTTTCCATAATCAGAAGAACTTCAATAAAAATTGTATCTTGGGAATAAATCCCATTTCTACCAGAGCCTTTTGTACTTGGAGGGAAAAATATCTTTTAAATTCGCATTATTTTGCCTTGAACGGCTTGAAAGGTTCATCAAAGGACCTGGAGTTGTGTCCCCATTGGAATTTCCAAGCATGGCTGGTGTTAATCCACAGAGAGGAATGGGTTGGATGAATGAAACCATTTGATTTATCAGGAAAACAGGGACCTCAGGGTTTTGTGAGAACACTGGAGGATCGGCTGCACCTTTCCATGAGAATTAGGACAGGGTATTTCTCATAGTAAATCCAATTAATTATCCAACTTCCCTAATAACAGCCATCCCAAGATGAAAAAACCCCCAACATTTATGGAAATAAGGCCATGGAAACGTCCCAGCACATTAAATCCCTTCCTGAAAACCAATTAATTCAGCACCCACTGGTTTTTTTCATTTTAATGACTCCACCATTCCCTTTGGGAACCGCATGACCGGGACGGGAGCGGGGCTGGCTCAGCATCACCTGCTTTCCTGGAAGAGGCCTTCCCCCCAAAAATTAGGATGCAAACAAACACGCAAAGCATGTGGAGGAGGAGCCTGCTGGGGCAGTTTGTGGTCAGCTGTCCATCCCCCTGGGCTCCTGTGTTTCCGGAGCTGACGCCGCTCCGGCCGTATAAAAGTTTGGGATTTGGAGGCTCCTGCCAGTTGCTTTGGCTTCTCCATCACTCGCCAGGACCGGTGACCCGGTAAGTCCTTGGCTTTGTCAGGGAATTTTGATCAGGGAGTATTGATCAGGGAATCTTGATCAGGGAATCCTGATAGGAAATCTCGTGGATAAGAGAGTTCGTTCCCGGCCGCAGGAGAGCTGCCCTCCCACACTTCTCTTCTAGGATTTGTCCTGGAATTGGGGATTTTATTTCGAGTTTGCTCTGCCTGGAGGAGCTTGGAGAAGTCACCTCCTCCAAAAGTGTGGCTGCCTCTCCTCCTCCCTCCTGTTCCATCCTGGTTAATTTGTTCCTGCCTCATTAAGGCTGGGAATTAAATAGATTAATGGATGCTGCTGAGGAGCTGCTGGCACTTCAAAGGGGATGGGTGGGAAGAGGTTTTATCCGGAAGGAGGGAGCTGCAGGATTCCTGCAGGCAAAGCCAGGGGAGATCTCTGGGAGAAGCCAAGAGGTGGAAACGAGTTGGAAATGGGAGCAACCTCTGGGCCAACCCTGCCCTCGTGGAAGGATGAGCCCCATTAATCCTCCCTAAAAAATTCCAGACATGTCCCAGGATCTGGAGGACCATGGGGATGGGAGAGCTGGGAATGTTGAGCCTGTGGAGACCTTGGACCCCTTTCCAGGATCAGCAGGGTCTCCAGAGGAGCTGCAGAGAGAACTGCAGGGACAGGAAAAGGGAGAAAGAATTTATACTGAAATATGGGAAATTTAGGTTGGACATTGGGAAGAAACTGTGAGGTCCAGGTTATTCCACGGATTCTTCATCCCTGGAAGAGTCCAAGGGCAGGTTGGACAGGTCTTGCAGCAGCTTGGTTTAGAGTTGGAACGAGATGATCTTTGAGATCCCTCCCAACCCAAACCACTCCGTGATTCCATGGGATAGTGTTGGGATTTGTGGCCTCTGGGCTTTGTGGTTGGGGATTCCCAGCACGGGGGGCGTGCCCTGGTGGGTGTGAGGGTCTGATAAGGAAGAGATAAGCCCTGGAACATCTGCTGATGGAACTGAGAAAAGAAAGAATTGGAGTATTTTTGTGTTGTGGCTTCCACAAAGTTGAACTCTGGGCAATCCCATAAAATTCAGGATTTATGGCTCGAGGCTTCCTTACAGATTCCCAAAGAGGGAAGGGATCCCCTGGCAGCATTAATTCCACAAACACCCTGGGATTAGCCCAGACCGTGGTGCTCACAAAGCCAACCCCATGGAGATCCCTACAGGGGCCATTCCCTGAAAACGATGCTCCTTGTGGGTCCCTTCCAACTCCAGACTCCAGAAACCCCAGACACGGGGGACTTTTCCCAACACCCCTTTCCCCATCCCAACACCAAACCCATCAAGACCTCACACCGCCAATTGCACCTCGATAAGCACCGACCGATATCCTAATTTTTTTTTTTTTTCTCTCTTTCCCAGCTTCTTCCCAGCTTCTTCCAGGCAGGATCCCGGAACCTCCGCAGGATGTCCTACTACTACGAGCAGTGCAAGCAGCCCTGCCTGCCCCCTCCCTGCCTGCAGAAGTGCGCCAAGTGCCCCGAGCCCTGCGCCACAAAGTGCGTCGAGGTCTGCCAGGCCCCCTGTGCCACCAGCTGCGCCCCGCAGTGCGTGGACGTCTGTCCCACCCAGTGTGCCACCAGCTGCGCCCCGCAGTGCGTGGACGTCTGTCCCACCCAGTGTGCCACCAGCTGCGCCCCGCAGTGTGTGGACGTCTGTCCCACCCAATGTGCCACCAGCTGTGCCCCGCAGTGCGTGGACGTCTGTCCCACCCAATGTGCCACCAGCTGCGCCCCGCAGTGCGTGGACGTCTGTCCCACCCAGTGTGCCACGCAGTGCGCGGAGCCCTGCGTCACCAAGTGCGTGGAGCAGTGCCAGGCCGAGGTCTGCACCACCAAGTGCGTGGAGTCGTGCGAGACCGTGTGCCTGGAGCCCTGCTCCCGGCCCTGCTGATCCCACCCAGCTCTGGTGACGGCCCAGGATTTCCCAACCCGCGGGTTCCGCCACAGAAGACACGGCTCGGACCCATCGGCCACGCGATGAGGTTTCTCCCACTCTGATCGTCCCACGTTTTCCTCGTCTTGGGAAATGTTTTCTCTCCGTGTGTGTTCTTGCTCCTGCTCCCGCTGTGCCAGCGTTTTCCCGGTGTTTTAGCGTAGGGAACGTCAGGAAGCGCTGCCAGCAGCTGGTGGTGGTGGAAGGTGTCGGTGTTTTGCCTCTTCCCTTCTCCTCCTGTCTCTTCTCAGTCTTGTAAATTCTCTGTGCAGCAATAAAAAAATGACCATCGATGGCACCAGGTATCTTTTGTCTTTTTTTGTCCCCATTTCCTAGTCTTCAGACCCTTAATTTCCGTTTTTAAAAGTAGTTGGGAGGGGTTTCGTGCCTGAAGTAAAAAGCCATTTTGATATGTTTAATATGGAGAAATTCCTTCTAATTCTATAAGGAAATAATTGTCTGGTCATTTTCTGAGAGACGTTTGAAAATATTGACAGAAATTTGATTTTCAGGCAGGATTTTGGTCTTCACAGCTTGGGATTTTGAAGGCAAATCCTAGAAACCGTTAAAAGGTGAATTTAAGTGGAAGGAAGCCTTAAATTAACAAAGAAGGAATTGAATATCTGGAAGGCACAATTTTAAATAAATATAAATACATCTTTATTCAACATAACTTTGAAGCTGAAGGTCACCCTGTTGTCCGGAGGGAGTTGAAGTCATTAAAACCCCCAAATTTTGGAGACAAAACTCCCACCGTGTCCCAGTTTGTGCCCGTGGCTTTCTTCATCTCCGGCTCCTTGCTGGCCACGCCATTTCCTTGTCTGGGAATGCTGAAATCGCTCCCCACCTACCCCCTCATTACGGGAAGGGTGGGGAATATCTAATCTGGAGAAGAAAAGAGAGATATTTATATTCGGGCGTGTGCCAGCACTGTTTCCAAATCGCCTTTTTAATGTGCAGGTGGGGAGGCGAGGAGCAGGTTCCTCTTTGTGTCCCTCGCTGTCGACACCCGGGGGTGACAACAAAAGGTGACACAAAAAGGTGACACCCTCAGACGGTGATCACGGGAGGCAAAAAACGTGGCCGGGGAAGGCAAACACCTGAGCACACCTGGGGAGAGGCAGAGCAGGAGCAGAAATCCCCGGAAAACGTATGGGGAAATGAGGAATTTGCAGCTCCAATTCCTCCAAACCTTTAGGGATCCAGGCTCTGCCTCAGGAATGACTCGTAGCTGCCACTTTTGTGACATCTTGGAGGCCTGGAAAAGGTTTAAATCAGGAATCATGGAAAATGTTTAAGTCAGGAGTCATGGAAAAGATTTTAGTCAGGAATCATGGGAAAGGTTTTAGTCAGGAATCACATGGAGCTCCTCCGATCCAGAGTCACCTGATTCTGGAGCATCCTCATCCTGATCCTTCACCTGTGTGGGTCACTGGAATTTTTCCATTGGGAATGGGGATGACAGGAGTGCCTGGAAAAGCCGGAGGGATCTGTGGTGTTCCCACCATTTCCTGTGGCCAAGGACTGACACCTGGCTCTCCTGTGCTGTGGTCAGGAATTGTTGGAATTCCGGGGATATTTGCAATAAATTCAGGATATTTCATCAGGTCGAGGTGGAGGAGGAGCCTGGAAAATCTTCCTAATTTCTTGGGGAAAAGAAAATTTAAACATAGTTTCATTCTGGTTTTTGGGATGGGAATTAGAGAAGGGAAACCGCAAAATCCAAAATCACAGATTCCAGCCTGGGATCCCAGGAACAGGGAGAGATCCCTCATCCCAGATTTCTGGAGGTCCCAGCCAAAATTACCCCCAAAATTCATTCCTGAGCAGATGCGAACCCTCCCAACTCCCATTTGGTGGGATCTTTGCCCGGGGACGGGGGAACGAGGCAAATAATTAACGAATTATTAACAAATTACCCCGCGATGAGCAGCCCTGGGTGTGCCCTGGGTGAAAAACACGCGATTCCCCCGCAGCCGGGAGAGGAGGGAATTTCTCCCGGAGTTTGACTGAGGTCCAGGAGGTGGGAGCGGAGCCGGTTCGGGGTTGTGAAAGATTCTGGTCACCGAGTTTAATCCGGAGTCATCGGCTCCTCCGCGGGGATATAAAAGCCGCTCCTTCGGGAAGATCTGCACCCGCAGCGGCTCCTCCCGGCCTCCCTCCTCCAGCAGGACCCGCAGGTGAGTCCTTCCCTGCCCCTCTCGCTGCCCAGGTGAGGGGGTTTTGTGCCCCGAGATTGGAAAAATGGGATTTTTTCGCCCTTTTTTTCCCCCCGGTCTGGGGTTGCCTCCACAGAAATTCCATATTATTAAGGGATTTTGGGAGTTTCTGGCCCTCCAACCGTTGGTTTGGGACTCTTTGGGTCAGAAGTCTGTGATAATTTTTGCCGGATTGATAAGAGTCCCGTGGATAAGCCGAGGTTGGCGTCCAAGGGAGGATGGTGGAGCAGCTTCCTGGATTTCCTAGGGTCCTGGTTTGGTTTCCTGGGATAAAATGCTCAATCCACCCTAAATTGATGGCCCCAGATGTGGCTCCTCCTCTGGGGATCTCAAGGAGATGGGCAGAGACCTGGGGGTTCCAAAAATTGGTTATCAAATATTGGGAATATTGTCAAATATTGGGATTGGTAGCAAATGATTTGGATTATTATCAAGTCTTGGGCTGTTATCAAATATTGGGATTGGTAGCAAATATTAAAATTTAAGCCAGGCTTAAAAATCACTCAATCTCCTGCTCAATTTTTAATTCCTCAAACTTCAACACCCATAAAGGCAAATTTAAGCAGGGCTTAAAAATTCAATTCTCTCCTTGATTTTTAGTTCCTCAAACCTCCACACATCCAAAAGGCGAGTTTAAACCAGGCTTAAAAATGACTGAATTCTCTCCCTGATTTTGAATTCCAGGCCAATCCAGGATGTCCCAGCAGCAGAAGCAGCAGCAGCAGATCCCTCCCCAGTGCCAGGCGAAGTGCGGGGCCCTTCCCAAGGGGGTCCAGCAAAGCCAGGCCCCCAAAGGCCAGGCCAAGGCGGCCGTGAAGAGCCTTCCCCAGCAGCAGCAGCAGCAGCAATGCTCCAAGCAGAAGTAGAACCCATCCCAAATCCTGCTTTTCCCGCCTCTCCTGGCTCCCGGGAGCACCTCCAGACCTGCTTTGCTCGCCAGAAATTACCTCATAACGAGATGTGCTTAATTAGGGTTAAAAAAAAAAATTTATGAAGAAATTGCGGGGCTGTTTTAATTCCAAGTTTAATTTGGGATGTGGTGCAATAAAATGGTGGAATGGCCTCGTGGTTGCTTCTTGCTGTTTTTGTTGTCGTTTTGCTCCTGTTTTTCTTTCTCTTCCTCTTTTATTTTCCCTAAAAGAAATCAACTTTAAACACATGCAAAACCCAGGCATGACCCATCCGTGGATTTAGGGGAGGGAGGGAGGGAGGAAAAGAGCCTTTGGAATTTTGTAACATGGAAAAGAAGCTTTTTCTTGCTCAGAATGAAAGTTTTTTGTTACACGGAAAGCCCAGAATGAAATTTTTTTCTTTTTAAAATAATCCAAAATAGAGGATTTGGGATGTTTGGGTTTTCCAGCAGGACACGATCCATGGATTCCCAGTCATTTCTGGGCCAGGTTTTTCCATGGATTCTCCATCCCTGGAAGTGTCCAGGGCCAGCCTGGAGCCCCCTGGGACAGTGGGAATGGCCCTGTCCCTGGATTGGGATGACCTTTAAGATCCCTCCCAAACCATTCCAGGATTTTCTAACTGTGAACATCCGAATTTCCAAATCCTGGTTTTCCCAGCTTTGAGCCTAAAAAGGTCTAGCTCTTGCAAGCTGAGCCTCCTACTCCATCTTTTTTCAGAAGAAGCCATTGAAAATCCCCAAAACTTGATACAAAAATCTCCAAAATTGAGATAAAAATCCCCGAAACTCAGTATAAAAATTCACAAAATTTGCTAAAAAAGCCCCCACAACTTGATACAAAAACCCTCCAGACTTGGCACAAAAATCCCCACAATTTGATACAAAAATCCCCAAAACTTGACATAAAAATCCTCACAATTTGGCACAACCCCCCCCC
>VZTR01032762.1:10004-26419 GCA_013400775.1 Chaetops frenatus
TCCTCCATCAATCTGATGGTGTCATCAGGTACTGATGCATTTAGCAGCCCAGACTGAATTACGTGGTCATAACAGGATAGAGCCCCTTTGTTCATGTTGATCACAAGTTCTGCCCTTGGAGTCAGAGGGAAGCCAGCAGTAAGGTGCTAGCAAATAAAATCTGTCTGTCCTTTTGTCCTCTGTATATTGCTTCCTATTTTATTCTGCTCTTTTCTGGTGCTGTTTTTTGTCATCCTTTTCTAATATCAAGGAAGAAAAAGACTTGTCTGTGATCCTCATGTTATGCATGAAATGTAGACAGTGCATGTTCCTGGCATGCTGTGTTAAGATCCCATGGATTACACCCTGGCTTTGTAGTCAACCAGCACAAGGCACTAGATGACTATTGTGGGAGTACAGGCAAGTGTGGAAGGTGTTTTCCTGAGCCAAGGAAACCATGCTAGCACATGCACAGCCACCATAGTGGAGTATACCGTGGTGTGGCAGTGAGCTCTGGAAAGATGACGCTGGAGGAACCTCTCTGCAAGTTAAGTCTCACCTAGGAGCTGTTCAGACTGGGCAGTCCTCTTGCTGGGTGCTGTCAGAGCTCTCTGAGCATTGGGTACTAGATGACACTAGATGAGACATGCATCCATTGCTTTTTATTAGTGCTGTCAGGTCTGCTTTGGAATAATGCAGACTTGTTTCATGTTTCTGGGGTTTAACAATTAAACCTCCAGAGGCTAGAAAGGCATTTTTGTTGAATCAGAAGGTTTTTTTACAAATAATATGATGATGTATCTGTTTCTTCATGGCCTATTTTCTCCCAAACAAAGAGCTGGAAAGAAGAGGCAGTAAAAGTACTATTTGTGTGTTTCTGTAAGAGGAGCTTTGGTCTTTTCTACAAGGATTTTGATGTCCATATAGAGCTTTTATCTGCTCATATTTTGCATGGTGATTCATTCCTTCCATAGTTTCCAAACTGGTTCATTACATCATGTTTGCCCTGTAGAGATTCTTTGTTCTGGCTTCCATTCCTTGGAAGGAAGTGAGGTTTCAGCAGGGTGTTCCATCTTCTCTGGTTTTACAGCTAATGAGGAATATTTTACCTTTCTTCTAAGCCCTATTGCAAGGATGGGGAGAAGTGGTGGGTTGTTTTTTTGCATGTGTTTTGTTGGTTTTTAGTCGTTTGGGGTTTTTTTTAGCCTGATTGGACTGTTTCCAGCTTTTTGAGAGCATCAGATTGGGAAGGTGAGAGAATATTTACTACATAGGGTAGTTTCTCCCTTGGAGAAATGTGCTAACAGGAAGTAAATAAAAGGGAATTCTTGTGGGTGCCCTGGCGAAAGGGGAAAACCTGGTGTGGCTGGGTGCTAAATGATGTTTGAAGACTGGCTGTAAGCCCAGCCAAAATCTCAAAATGTCTTGATTAAGAAAGGATTTGACAATAATGATCTAATATTTGATGAGATGTGCTAATGAACTGTGCATGTGTGAATACACAAGTCTACTGTGCTGTAACAAGCCTTCTGGTTTACTGCTCAGTGTGGTTTTCAAGCATCATAATAATGCAGCCCAGAAAGGGGCAATGTCTTTGATAGTAGTATTAGATTAAGAAAGAGGCTGAAACAGCAGGCTGTTGGAGAGATAGATGAACACCCATTGCTAGTGCCAAAGCTCTTCAGACTAGAAGGAATAGATCAGGCTTTATAGCAGTAATGACATGCATGCCGTGCTGTGTGCAGAGGCTACCCTGGGAACCAAACAAAAAACCCTAATTTACTTTCTTTGTACTTATTTTGAATNCAAGCCCAGTCAAAATCTCAAAATGTCTTGATTAAGAAAGGATTTGACAATAATGATCTAATATTTGATGAGATGTGCTAATGAACTGTGCATGTGTGAATACACAAGTCTACTGTGCTGTAACAAGCCTTCTGGTTTACTGCTCAGTGTGGTTTTCAAGCATCATAATAATGCAGCCCAGAAAGGGGCAATGTCTTTGATAGTAGTATTAGATTAAGAAAGAGGCTGAAACAGCAGGCTGTTGGAGAGATAGATGAACACCCATTGCTAGTGCCAAAGCTCTTCAGACTAGAAGGAATAGATCAGGCTTTATAGCAGTAATGACATGCATGCCGTGCTGTGTGCAGAGGCTACCCTGGGAACCAAACAAAAAACCCTAATTTACTTTCTTTGTACTTATTTTGAATGGTTTTGTGTGGACTGAAGATGTATTATAGTGCTTTAGAGTTGGTGTTTCATCACTGTGCGGGGAAATAAATATTTTAGTACCTGCTTTGAAAACATTCTGGGGTATTCTCACGCAGTGTGCTGTGGAGGTTGCCTTGATGGGTCCAACTGTCTCAGTGCTGCTCTGCAGCTCTTCTGCTCTACATACAGTGAGCATCTGCTTCACTGTCTCTGCACTGGGCTCTGCGTAATGTTAGAGGTACCCGGATACAGCAACGACATCCTATTTTTAGTTCTAGCTGGTGTGGTAAAGAGGCACTACGAATTTAAAGCACTATGCATCTTGAGAAAGTAAGACATGCTATTAAAATACAAAAGTGAGATTTGTGGAGGTAAAGAGAGGACAGGTGAGGCACTGCTGGAATGAGACCTGTCGCTGTGGTATTTGATTTGGCTTATACCTGCTTCAGAGTAAATTGGGTTAATTGTTTCTGGAAGTGGAAAAATTGTTCCAAGGTATAGATGTTAGAAAACATTGGCTGGGGTTTGCTGAAGTGGTAGAAATGCAGAATCAATGGAAAAGTACCTAATTTTGCTCTCTAAAGAGTGTCAAAGTCTGTGGAGGACGCCTTCACACAACCCCAAAGAAGTATGAGCTGCCACTGTCTTGTCTCCAGCATTGGCTGAGAGTACTTGGGTGGTCCCTGCTCCAGTGGCTGCCTGGTAAGGCAGCTGCTGACCTCAGGAAAAGTAGTGAAATATTTCTTTTTGCACAGAAAGGTGGCTAATGCATGTATGTCTAGTCATGGTTGCAGGTAAAAAAATGTGACATTTTCTAATCTGTAAAGCAGTTACTCCTTTATTTTCTAATTTATTTTTAATTTTATTTTTGCTAATAGCAGTAAACTTCCACCAAGTATATGCAAAACTTTTCAGCTCATTAAATAGTAAGAGGAAAATTTTTATATGAGGGCTAATCAAATATGGGAAGAACATCTATTTTGTAAGAATTCCTCCAACACAGCTTAATTGCTTCAGTGTTTGGGTGCCTTCAAAACCCAGCTGGCAGAGATCTGTTTTAATATAAATTAATGCCCGAGTCCTTCTCCTTTGATGATAAATGGAAGCATCTGCATGTTGAGCTGCCAAGCTAAGCAGAATTTCCCTTAAGCAGCTCTCAAATACTGAATTGTTCTTAGAGAATAGATGTGTCTTTGGATTTCCTAACACTTTAAATGTTGACATAGTATTTGGTTGAAAGAAACAGTTTTTAAAAGTGCACCCTGAAAAGATTTTTGGAGAGCAAAGCTGAAACATGCCTCCAGGAATATTCAAATAATGTTCCTTACAGTCTCCAAAGAAAAATTACATGGACTGTGACATTGCCAGATGATATATTCAGCTGGTGGGACCACCCACTTCCTCCTCCTCCCTCCTCATCCTCCTCCTCCCGTTGCTTCTTTTCCAGTTCCCAGCCCACGGAGTCCCATAGCAGATTGAGCATCGGTACTGTGATGCAATTCAGAGGCTGTTGGTTTTCAAAATCACTAAGTCGGTTTTATTCTGAGGACAAGCTTTGTTTTGAGAACATCTGGTGAGGAGAAGCTGCCAGCAGCATTTACGTTGTGGATATCTGCTTTTACTGATTTGTTTGTTTGTCTGTACATAAGGAGTAACAGCAAAGGAATGGAGACCTGATTATTTCTTCAAGCCTGTTTTCTTTAGCTACGAATTGCTCACTTCTGCCTGTAGCAATTTAAAAACGTAGTATGTGACAGTACATGGAGGCTATTTCTTGCTTCCAATTGCACTGAAGACATGTTATGGTCCCCGAAATTTTCTTTATCCAACATGCACATAAGGCTGACAGCAAAGGGGTTGCTTCGAAACATTCGTCTTCCTTCGGGCTACAAGAAAGGCACTGTTATATTTCATACAGGTTTGTGTATTTTTAGTATGATTATTAGAGCATGCATTGAGTGAGTATCTTGTTTACTTGAACAGCATCTTATTTTTAGCAAATAAGAATTATACTGGGCATGAAAGTTTTTGAATTTCAGAAGTCTGACTTTTAAGCAAAGTAGTTTCATATTCTAAGTCTCTGCATGTGTGCTGAGCTGCTTGTTTGGAAGGTGGTTATTCTGTTTAGGAAACGCAAATTGGGATTTGCTCTTTTCTTGCACAAGTTCAAAAATAGTATCAGGAAGTCTGTGCTATTAAATATTTATCTAATCATTTAAATGGTTATCTGCTGGGAGCACTGTCTTTTCTGTATCTTGATTGGGTGCAAGGGGGAAGCAGGGTAGGAAGTGGAATGAATACAAGCTGTCATGGTGTGGCTTTCTGTCTGTGGGAAATATTTGAGTACTTACCTGTTATCACAGATGTTGTGCTAAGTATATCTTATTTGCAAAAGGGGCAAGATAACTTTTGTGCCTCTTGTTTTGAGACAAACCTAAGAGGTACAAAGTTTTGAGACACTGGGGACAAGTGTGTGTGTGTTTAATTCATACTCACACACAAAACACAACAAAGAAAAGAAATTACAAAATTCCCAGCTGCATCTCCCCTGATTTTCATGTTCAGTGGCAGGCAAAGCAAATAAAGCAAGCTTATGGAAGGTGAGCTTTATTCCAGGACATACATGTGTAATTTTGGGGCTAAGGGGTGGAAGTTGTTTTTTTGGTTTGAGCTGAGCTATGTGACATCTAGAGACACTGAGAGCACAGTGCATGTTACATAAGTATATTTCTCCACTGCACTTTTTGTAATTTTCTGACATTTTACTTAGAGGGGAGCAAGCAGCTACATAAGCTAGTTTTGCAGAAGCTCTTCACTCAGGAATTTCCTCTCTCACTTGAATACCACCCTTTCTGCTTTTATTTTCTTGGAGTTGAGTGCTACCAGTCAAATTTCCTTACTGTCCTGTTTTTTTCACATGGCAGCTTAAACCATTTGCCTTGTCATTTCTTATCCTTGCCAAAGTAAATCCAGCTTCAAAATTCTTCTGGGATGATAAATTCATTTATGAACATAATACAGGCCAACTGTACAATATAGGCTTCTATTTGAAGGTTGCTTGTGTTGGCTTTAAACTAGGATTTAAATACCTTGATGCCAAAAATTCTTATGTAAAGGATGTCTTTGTGCATATAACTATGAAATAATGTGAAATTTCTACCTAACACATACTCCAGGACCAAAAAACCTAAAAGAGAATGTGAGGGGAGATAATGTTCAGTCTTCCAAATGTTAATTAAGTGCTACTGAAAATTGTCTAGTTTTGAAAAATAAATGTCAATGCATGTATCAAGAGAATTTTTAAATTATAAGAACCAATTCATGGTTTCATTTCATTTGAGTGGATGTGGAAGCAAAACCTGCCTGGAGGATGTCTCTGTGAAATACAACATGTAAAATAGATTGCAAGCTCTGTGTTCTAGTTAAGCAACACTTCATTAAATAAGAAGTGCTGAACAGACCCTCTGTGTGTTTTCTCTATGTACAGTATGTACAGGCAAATAGTACAGTACTAAAGCTTAGAGAGGTTTTTGCCTACTTTCCCCCTTCTGCTTTGCTGTCCCTGTGTCTTGTAGGAAGTCAGTATGTTAGCAGAAAGCTGACCAGTGGTTAGCTAGAGCTGAGTATACCAAAAAAGTAGGGCATATGAAAACCAGGTCATAGTCTGTAGTGGAGAATGCAAGTATGTATGGATAATACTGCAGTTTTTCAAACAGCAGAATGCATCAAAGCTTGTTAGTGATTATTTCAGGTTCATAAACCTCAGCAACAGTACATGAGGCAATGACTGTGTATATCACAAGCATAAAAGGTTATTTTTTGTTGTTGTTGTTAAATGCCATGAGGAGCCATATTTAGTTTTGCGGCACCAATATGACTGTCTTTTCTTGTGGTGATTTAATTTGATTAAAATGAAATGTGACTTCTTTCCAAGGTCACATAAGCAATAGGCACAATAAGCAGTAGGGAGTGTGTCAATAAGTTAGGAAAGGGGTAATTGCAAGAAGGAATTTCATGGTGCATGCAAGAACATGAATATGTATGAGTGTTATGTAAACAACATTGAGTTCAGGTTTTGGCGTAGATTGCACTTCTAACAAGCATTATCATGGATTTCATTCTTTGCTCCCTTTGATCATAGCATAGATTGATTGCCTTTTAGACTGTAGACGATCCTTGAGATACTTATGGCAATTGTTGAAATGCAGAATTTTATTCTAGAGCACAGGTCAAGTTGGATTCTTCTGTTGCCATATCATGCCTGACAATTGCAGTGCAGTAATTTGATGAAGTTAGAATGTAAGCACTGTTGGGAGGAAAAGGGTAGAACTCATTTTTGGGTTTTCATTCTGAGCCAAGGGTACTTAACCACAGCCTGAGGCAGTTTCTTCACACAGAGTTTGGGGGGGAGACACAGTTGTTTGCACTGCTGTTACGTTATTCTAGGTTAGTCATTGCACTTAGTGTTAAACAGATCCTTGGGCAGGATGTCTTTGCACTACTTGCATTCTTGTTCATGTGGAGGTGTCAAAGTACCCAGAGGAATTCAGATGTGCTACAGCATAAGCATGCAGTCTACTCAGGGAAAGCCAAATAAAATCAGATGTTTTTCCCCTAGGAATGGAATAAATCCATGTGAAATTTACTGTAATATTTAAAGTGGTTTTTAAGGTCTTTCAGCTTGTTGCCTTGTGTCTAACTTCCGCGACTGTGCCCCATACTGCTTCAAGGTCAAGATATCCAGGAGTTTCTTCTCTCTCCTGAAATGCAGGCAGACATGAAAGTATCATTTTTTCTCAGCGACTGCAAGTATACTACACCTGCATTGTTGGCTGTATATAATTAGTGCCCCCTTCAGCAAAACAAAATCCTGAAACCTTCAGGAAATAATTTATTTTCCCATCCTGTGACTTATAAAACTTACTTGCAGCAAGTAACTGCAAAAATATGAACACTTCAGAATTGCATAAACATACAGAGGAGAATGGGAACCACTGTCTTTCAGTGGTGAAATATTATATTTGCTTCCTTTATTGAACCATTTAGGATTTTTACCAGAGTGACTAAAGTGCTCTTATGTTCTTCATGCATCAGTGATGTGACAGAGTAAATCATCATCTCTGTGTAGATCATCAATTCTGTATAAACTGTGAGAGAAAGACATCCTTTTATGAATGATTCAAAATAGTAGTTTTGAGTTTCTTATGTTTTCTCTTGCATAAAGATAAAAGTCCAGACAAGAAACTAGCGTTGCAGATGCAGGTAAAAGCTCTTGTGCTTTTTGTTGAGAATTTGTCAAGGTTTGTATACCGTTTTGTCTCAAAATGTTTTCATCCAGCCCTTCTTGCTGCCTTTATCTTTCCTTCCCTTAAGCAAACTGTACTTGGTGGTCTTGTCTTGCTGGTGACTTCCATTGCTTACTAAACATGTCATTTCAGCAATACCACTTTTAAAAACTTCCTTGCTAATAACAAGCAAACATCATAGACATGCTTATTTGAGCAGCTGAAATCTTTTTTCAATTACTTCTTCCCGAAGTTGTTCTTCAGATCACATTGGGAACTATAAAATTACTTCTGTGTGTTGCAAAACACTGCTCTTAAAACAGGATTCTGAAAGCCTGAGGTGTCACAAATTGCTTAACTGCTCATACAGCTTTTTTTCCATCCCCATGAAGAATAAGTGAAGTACTGGTTAATGTCTGACACTACAGTTTATTACAGCACCATAGAAAGATACCAAACACACTGAATCCTATTAAGTATTCTAAATCTAGAAGTCTGCTGGAGAAATTTTATACAGGACAAATATGTTAAATATTTGTGTCACCCACCAAGGAAAAACCTAGTTCCGAAGTAAAGCCAGCTTATCTGTTCTGAGCAAAAGAACTTGAATAGCTGGAAACCATTCGTCATGGGGGATTTTTAATTTAATCATGTTCCTGTTTAAGTCAAAGGGATTCTGCTACTGACTTAATCTATTCAAGACTGGGTACTAAATGACCTGCCTATGTGTCTGATTTCATTCTTAATAGGTCATAGCTTCAGTAGGCATGTACATGGTAACTAAATGGACATTCTTATTTTCAGGTGTCATGGCTCTGTGTTTTGGGGTTTGTAAGTACAGCTTGTACTCTATACAAGTCTCACCCAATTGATGTGTTTACAGTAGCTATAAAATGAAGATAGCACTAGTGTGTTCAAAGGAAGCCTTTGTAGAAGAAATGATCTGCCAAACACAGCCGAAACCCCCCAACCCAACAAAAAACATGCCAGAGTCAAAACAGAGTAGCTTATATGGGATGTTAACACTTAACCTGAGCATATATTTAATAAAGTATGAAAATTAATTGAAATGGAAAGCTTTGCCCTGAAAAATCTCGAGAAAGAAAAACTGGTGCACTGCAGAAAAGCAGACACATAGCAACTTGCATTCTACTCCTCTGTAGCAAGTGATGTTTTGTTATTCCTTCACTTAAAGGGATTATTTATATGTGAAGGATGCCACTTGACATATCTAATAGGTGAAAAGAGTCTGGCTGCAAGTTCTATTGCTGTGAAGTAGGTTAGGGTTTGAAAATGACAGCTACACTTACACTTAAAAACTTGAATAGCTTTTAAATTACTTCAGGGGATTTCCAGTGTGGTAAAACGAGGCTTAAACTTCTAAAATCTACCTCTTCCAGTTTTGCAAATGAATCTGTTACCATAGTAGAAATGGCTTGCAGCATTCAGACAAATTAAGTACTACTACTTACTCAGTCCTAATCTGAACTTTCTAAAACATACAGAAATAGGGGTTTTTTTTGAGGAACATACCGTGAAATTTCAGGGGTAGAATGCAATATTTTGAGTATTTGCAGCCAATTGTCCCACTGTCTTGTTACCCTTCTTTTTCTGATGGCACAGAAAACTCTGATGTGTGAAGGAGAATTGAGTTTTCTTCCATTTCCAGTTGGTTTAATTGTACGTTAAGTAACGTGTAGATGGGGACCACACTTGCTACTCTCATTGCAAGAATGGCAAGAAGTGGTGATTTCTGTTTATAAAGATTGCTATTAATTTAGTGTCACATACTAAAGCAGCATCTCTACTGTTTTTCTTATTTTAAAAAATTATAATCTCTCAGTATTGCAATGCATAGGAATAACCTGGGTCCAAAGGTGATGGATTTGATGTCTTTAGGGAAGTTGTAGTGTTTCAAACAGCTCTTGACTATTTCACCCAATATAATGCCAAAACCTAGCTTATTTGGGAAATTATTTGCAAGCAGACCCTATCTCTCCTGGCTTGTCTTCTGGTAAAAAATTCTATGAAGGATGCACTGGTCAAGCTGTCTAGCTGGAATAGTGTTGCTTCAGTTAAACAGTAACAAATGAGAAGTTGTTACTTTTAACTATCACCGGCGCCTTTCTAATTATGTCCACCAACACGTCATGGAGTATTCTTTCTGTTCTCTCTCCTACAGGGACAACAAAATAGCACTTGATCATATGAAAAATGAATGTATTAGCAGTGTAACTTACATCTTTAAATAGTGTAAACCCCCCCCTCTCCCCCCCCATCTCATTTAATTTAGCTGTCCGGATACTTAAATGTGGAAATAAATCACCTTAAATAACCTGACTTTTATCTGGCCATGATGTTGCTTTACAGTTGCTATTTATAAACCTTTCATTGGTATCATCTTTACTGACGTCTGGTAGTTGTAGCAAGGGCATTAATAACCTGGGCGCCTGTGTTCAACTCCTGGTTATATTTTGTATTTGCTACTTGTCTTGATAGTGTGATGCTTATACACTTATAGCAAGTAAAAGATCTTCCTTAGGATCCTTGTGTAAACAGTTTGTATGTGATGTTATGGAAATACTTCTAGTAGGCAGGAAATAGAATGACTGGGCACATCTGTGGTGAAATTCTTTTAATGAAAACTCATCCTTTTCTCTAAGAGAACTAGCAGTCCTTCAGTAGAAAAGTCACAGTATTACAAATAGTGCTCATTAATTGCTTAACTTGTGTAATAATAATTTTAGACTCTCAGATACTGCCTATATCAGAAGCATCTAAATTATTAAAAATGGTATGTTTGTACTTATTACAAGAGTAGACTTTGTGCTAAGCCTTTTCAGAAATTTTAGGTGGTAAAACCGGATTATTGGAAATGTTTTCTTCAAAATGATAAGTGAACTTGCTTGTAAAGCCAGTTGTAATTTATTCTACTCCAAATAAAACAGAAGACTTGAAAATATTGCTTTTCTTAGGTGTAAACATGGCTGCGTTGTGTAACAAATATGGCTTGCTTATTTCCACAAATACTGTACAATCTGCCACCTGCTTAACTCAATTATCAAGTTAAGACATTTTTCTGATTAAAAAGATAAAAGGTCCTGATATGAAATGAGTAGCATAACACTATTAAACCTAGATTTCTTCATTTCACAAGGGACCTCAGGACTGAAGGTCAAGGAAAGCAAGATGTGTGTGTAATGTTGTGCTGGTTTGAAAGCAAAACCAGTGAGGCTCCAAGTCAGAAATACAATTTAATAGAGAAGAAACAAATAACAACGATAAGCAAGAGTAAAATAAAATAAATACAGTAGTACAAAGAACCACTGACAGAGTTAGAACGCAAACCTGACACCCTGTTGGTCAGGGTGTTGGGAGCAGTCCAAAAGTCCTCCNTTAGGGAAGTTGTAGTGTTTCAAACAGCTCTTGACTATTTCACCCAATATAATGCCAAAACCTAGCTTATTTGGGAAATTATTTGCAAGCAGACCCTATCTCTCCTGGCTTGTCTTCTGGTAAAAAATTCTATGAAGGATGCACTGGTCAAGCTGTCTAGCTGGAATAGTGTTGCTTCAGTTAAACAGTAACAAATGAGAAGTTGTTACTTTTAACTATCACCGGCGCCTTTCTAATTATGTCCACCAACACGTCATGGAGTATTCTTTCTGTTCTCTCTCCTACAGGGACAACAAAATAGCACTTGATCATATGAAAAATGAATGTATTAGCAGTGTAACTTACATCTTTAAATAGTGTAAACCCCCCCCTCTCCCCCCCCATCTCATTTAATTTAGCTGTCCGGATACTTAAATGTGGAAATAACTCACCTTAAATAACCTGACTTTTATCTGGCCATGATGTTGCTTTACAGTTGCTATTTATAAACCTTTCATTGGTATCATCTTTACTGACGTCTGGTAGTTGTAGCAAGGGCATTAATAACCTGGGCGCCTGTGTTCAACTCCTGGTTATATTTTGTATTTGCTACTTGTCTTGATAGTGTGATGCTTATACACTTATAGCAAGTAAAAGATCTTCCTTAGGATCCTTGTGTAAACAGTTTGTATGTGATGTTATGGAAATACTTCTAGTAGGCAGGAAATAGAATGACTGGGCACATCTGTGGTGAAATTCTTTTAATGAAAACTCATCCTTTTCTCTAAGAGAACTAGCAGTCCTTCAGTAGAAAAGTCACAGTATTACAAATAGTGCTCATTAATTGCTTAACTTGTGTAATAATAATTTTANTCTCCTAGCTGGGTTCAACAGATGAAAATAGAATACACATTTGGGTTATATTTTACAACCCAAGACAAATGTGCAGTGAATATTTTTATTGCTGTCTTTGTTAGTGGCAAAAGTAAAGGTGTTCATATTCAGAGATTTTTCTCAGAGATTAACCTCAAATACGGGTTTTGGTCCTTGTGGTAAGTTATGGGTATACCACAGTGAACACCACACTTGACCTGAGGTATCAGCTCCACAAGAAAATTCCTGTGGTCTTCTTTCCCTCCCTCCCTCCCAGCCCACCACCCAATTAAGCAAAAATCTATCTGGCATCTTTGTTAGCTTGAACAGAAGAGACTCAGGGGAACATGAAGTACAAGGAATGATATGCTGAATGTTTTAGACCTTCTCCACAGGAACTGCTTGGTCTCCACAGCAGGCATGACAAGCAGTCCCTCCTCGATGGGAGCACTGGTAGCTGTTGGGCAGCGTTTGCCAAAATGGTCTTCAGTTGTGCAGTTTGGTTTGGAATGGCTGGAAAGAGAAGTCCCTTAACTGCTCAGCAAGCAGCAGAAGGACTTTGTGCCTCTCAAAGGGTGGAGACATATTTTTAGCTAATGAAAGTGCTGGATGCTGCCCTGTTCTCTGTTTTGTTTTCATCTTGGCAAGATGTTTTCAGATAGGCTGTTCCTGAAACAATGGTGTGCAATGTCCTAGGCACATCCCTGGGGAGATATCTCTGCTGTTTAATAGCTGGAAAAAATGCTTAACATGACAGGAAATACACAAATAGGTCCTTGATGTGGTGACTGCCAAGATTTATGTAAGTGCATTTTGGGTATCTTTTGAAAATGTGGAGTTCCAGCAGCACTTAGAGCTGGTATGAGGCACTTGAGATGCAGTATTTTCTGTCTCGAACTTGCAGTGAAGCATGGAAGATTGAGTTCACATGGATGATTTTAACTAGCAGCAACTGAAGTGCTTTTATTAAGATGCTGTTCTATTCTGTTGACCAGCAAACGGTTTTTCACTGCTAGGGTGGCTTTAAAGTATCATTTCAAGTTTAGACACATGTTCATCTACATTGGTATTCCTTAAAACATGCTATGCTGCTGTCTCCTTAAATACATTTTTCTAAAGTTGTGAGTTTAATTTTAGTAGCTTAAATTTTCTTTAATTCTTCAGGGACTTAATGTTAATTGTGCTGATATGTGTAATCAAAAGGCTGAAAAGCAAAAGTGCTTAAACTTTAAATTAGAGAAACGACTTTCACTTGTGTGACCCAGCCCAGTGGGGGTGATTATGTGCAAAAAACATTTTTATCCCTATAGAAAATCAGAACTGATCTAGAGTAACGCAGGGTCTTAACTGAGCTGTGAAACAATGTAGAAATAGATAATCCTATACTTAGATACAGAAACGTTTATTGTAACTTCCCTTATGTGCTCTTGTCACGCCAAGGTAGTCATCTGCCATGAGTGTAATGGTATGTCTCTGCCCTGTTGTTGGCAAATGATGGTACAGATTAATACTTTCTATAAAGTAAATGCGTGGTTATTTTTTAGTCATGGGAAAAAATCTCATCTGGGACTGATCTTGAACTCATCAAATGAAGTCAGTGTAGCCAGGGAGGAGCAGCTGGCTGGGTTGCCATTTTGGGCTGTGATTAAAACCAATCAAGATGATGATTGGAGCAAAGTCATTGAGTGATACCATAGTCAACAATGTTGAAACCACTGCATCAATGTTTTCTGCATAGCACCTAAGAGTGCTAGCACTGATTCTTGAAGGGATTTGGGAAGTTGAACAGTTACTGTAAACTTTACTTTTCTTAGCCCATTTCCAGACTATAAACTTAATCATACCTATATCATCACTGATTTATTTATTTTTTTAATCCATGGGAAAAATTCATCTACTAGCTTTCTCTCTGAATTGGTTTATACTCTATTATATACTCAGAAATTTGTGACTTCTCTTACAAAGTGAATCTGTATGTACCAAAAAAGAGAATTTGGACACGTTTTGTGACTTGATATTGCAAACTGCGGCCATCAATTTTATGAAGAAAATGTTAGAATTGAACTACTTAGTGCTCTTTTGGTAGATAAAGTATGATTATATTGGATAACTTAGCACTGATTATAGTGCTTCCTATGTGCTTAGAAGTGCTATCACCCTGCTTTTTAAAGACCATTATCCGTGAATTTGATTGTAATCTGAATTTGCTTTTAAATGACCGTAGAGTTTCATAAACACAGGAAGATGTGTTTCAGCTTCAGAAACACTTTTGGCACAAAGGCAATAATGCAAGCAAGGCTCAAAGGCTCTTTAAATTCCCACTATCTGCCCTACTTTTTCTTCCATAATATCCTTTAGGCAGGATTTCAGTGCCATAGTTAAGTCCGTGACATTTGTTAGTCATATAACATCAGCTCACAGTAGTGTTATGAAATAAAATAGCTTCTGAGTTCAAACTAAAAGCCATTCTGTCCTCTCTATCCAATATAGGTACAGATACTTCACAAGAAAAAATGTTGCATATAAATGTTCTAGTCTTATGGTCTAAAATGTATTTTTCCAAGTCTCTTCTTTGTACAGTTGTTTTCAAGGGAAGATTATGGTTCCTTGCAAATTACTAAGCCTTACATCTACTCTTCTCTTAAGGACTTTGAGTAGGTGAGAAAAAAAAAATTCTTGAATCTAAGATTAGTCTGAGCTAATATATGTTCTGACCATTAACTAATATGTTGGTTGTGAAGAAAGAATTACCATGTTGAATTAGAAACAGGCACAGTTGACAAAGTTCAGTGATCCAAAATTCCAAATTTTTTCTGGGTTGATTGGTTTGTTGGGGTTTTTTGCCTTTACTGCAGCAAAGTAGACTTCTGTAGTACATCAGCAGAGAGTAGTTTGCAAACTTAATATCTTAATTGTATATGCTATAAGAGCCCTGTTTGTAGTTCTCCCTAGTCCTTCCTTGGGTTGTTGAAGCCAAATTTTGTATGTAGATAAAGATTTAATTTATGATGCAAAAAATTAAGTTTGTGAACTTCTCTTACTTGGCTTTGTAAGTTAACAGTGTCTCTCCCATTTGCTTTATGTTTATCCCTAGCATAACATATAATGCTTGTCAGCTTTTTTGGAAGGATGCATATTAAAAAGTAGTTGAAAAATAATTAAGCTGTTCTCACATCTGACATTTCTGAACATAGGAGACATAGAAGACTGCTCTACATGTGTGAAAGCAGAATAGAAAACTCAGCTAGTCTGTTAGTATCTGTGTGGAATGTGGCATGAAGAGAGACTAAAGTCAGTGATCTAATCTATGTGAAATCAGGTTGGGTTTCATGTAGAAGAAAACATATAATGAAAAAAATGCAGCAAGGTGTTTTGTGGTAAGGCTTACAACAGTTTGGTGAAATGCCTTTTGTGTCTAGGTAGTATTTACCTTGCTTCAACAAGGAGTATTGTAAATGGCTTCTGGAGACTTCTTCCAACCCTATATTCCTGATGTTGAGCAGGGTGGAGTGGACAGCAGTATTAAAGAAGGAATGCATTCAAGCATTGCAGATTAAAAGGCTCCCTCCTTTCTAGCTGTATTTAACCCATTTCACTCATGGTAACGTGGGAGAGGTGGGATCTTTGCAAAGCCTCGAGCGGGAGGAGGGCTGTATTGACATTGTTCTGCTCTTGGGTCTTGTGTAAGGGTTTTCTACATGTCTGGTACTGGTCTTCTCTCTGTAACATTACACACACACTCTCTGAGTGTATCCAAGAAGGATTTTGAGAAACGATGGGATTAGGATTTGTACTGAGGAGGCAATTCATTGGATCTGGGAAGGGTTTGCCAGTAGTTTGAAGTAATCATGGTGAGACCCCTGTCCCCAGTGACTCAGGGTCCTGATTTTGTGTACAGAAGCTGCAGAATGAAGGGCAAAAATGTGCTTGTGATGAAGCAGTAGAGGGCACCAGACAGTAAAGAGCAACTTTTTCTACAGGAGTTAGGGAGAGAACAGACTCAGAGGAAATAGGAGCAAAAGGGAGAGACACCAGTCTTCAACATCACTCCATGCTTGGTTTTTTGGGCAGTTGTGTATTTCACGGATGACAAGGCACAGCTGCAACTGTAAGAAAAAAGAGAACGGCTTCACATGTTTCTTTGCCTAATCAGAGAAATACCTGAACTAGAAACTTACTGAAACATAAACCCCTTATGTAAAATAAGCATAGCTTTGTAGCGGTTTCACATTCACCTGCTCGCCTGCTCACACCAGGCGAGAGTGTAGTGTAGTGGTTTTATGAGAATAAGGATTAAGAGAAATGCAAAACAGGCCTAAACTTCAAAGATAAAAATAGTTTATTAACAAAAAACAACAGAATCAAAATCAACCCCCAGGTGGTTTCTTCTTCCTCCCCCCAGCCCCTCACCCATGATGGTTCCTTTCTCCCACCTCATTTATCTTCCTTTACCACCATCCTTCTCACCAACAACACAGAGAAACAAACTTAGAAAACCCCTGGTCAATTCACCACTCTTGAAATAGGCTTTCATCAGTCCAATTGGAAGAAGAGTCTCTCTTGTCTCACCATGGAGATTTTTTCCCACAAGACGCATAAGTCTCTTGTAGAATCCATATCACTGTGAACTCCCGCCCAGAAAGGATATTAGTTCACATGTGACACAAGTCTTCCCCTGGTTACAGCTTT
>VZTR01032762.1:27000-70959 GCA_013400775.1 Chaetops frenatus
GAGCAAAAGGGAGAGACACCAGTCTTCAACATCACTCCGTGCTTGGTTTTTTGGGCAGTTGTGTATTTCACGGATGACAAGGCACAGCTGCAACTGTAAGAAAAAAGAGAACGGCTTCACATGTTTCTTTGCCTAATCAGAGAAATACCTGAACCAGAAACTTACTGAAACATAAACCCCTTATGTAAACCAAGTATAGCTTCCAGTATATTTGAAAGTTAGGGAATTCAAAGATTTAAGGTTGCCTGTAATGTATATGATGAACTGATGTAGCAGAGTTCAGATACCTAAACTGAGGATAATACATTGAGATATAATTCAGTCTTTAATTCAGTCCTCATTGGCCAAAGCATCAGCACATTGTAATATCCTCATGCAGCTACTTTCCATATGTTGTCATTAAAATTGGATGACAGTGGGTTTTTTTTTAAGGTGGATGAAGTAATTTCATTAATGTAGATATATGGTCAATCCCTCTCATATCAAAACACGCATGCTCCAGGGTTTCTAGTACAATAAAATAGTTCTGCCATCTTCCTTTTCTTTTCCCCCAGACAGTTGTATGTAGCACTGGATGGGTAACTAAACTGTGTTAGGCTTTGTCCTAGTTCAGAACAAGCTAAAAAAAAAAAAATCAAGCATCAATATCACCCTTGGTTATTTGTAAAATAACCAGGACAACCCTGATGCACTGGTAGTCTAGCTGGTGCATGTTAGAGTTGTTTTCTGTAAATTGCATTGCATTCCAAATTCGTTTGTTTTGTTTGTGGTCATCTCTGAATGTACTGTGGGCTTATTATTATTCTTATCTTTGTAGTAGACATGTGACTCATATTCATGCTTGATATTTACCAGCTAGATCACACAGAATCATGCAGAATATTCTGAGGTGCAAAGGACCCACAGGGATCATTGGGTGCAGCTCCCAAGTGAATGGCCATACAGGGATCGAACCCACAACTACAGCATCTTTAGAACCACGCTCTAACCAACTGAGCTATGAACACTTGATTCAGTTGTACATACTACAATTCCTGCAAACTTAACAAAATACACTGTGAATGCAGAGGCAAAATCACTTTATATATTAGGCATTCAAAACCCAACTAGTGTTTCTGTAAAATACACCTGTGGTACATCAGGTAAAAAATGTTATGGGAACCGCGGTGAGATTTTAGAACATAAATACTTGTGAGATTTCCCTTTCTGTTTCATTATTGTGTGTATAAAGATAATACCCTGTTCTGGCTAGAAGTGGGGAGTGAAAAGGGATGGATTTAAAATGTTGCATTGAGGCTAGAAGTTAGTGCTATAATAAAGTCAGTGGATGAGGATAGACATAGACTTCAAGAACAGTACTTCAAACTGAATGCCTGCAATAATATGTGATGACTCTGCACTCCTCCTCCAGGCTGTACACCATTTCAAAAATACGTGCTGAAGAACCTTTGTACCCCTGAAAAAAAAAAGGCAGAGAGATTTCTGCTGTGTGTTTTACTCCTGCTGAGTCAGTTTAAGCATCTAGGTCAGGTTTCACCTGCCTGCAGTTAAATTTTGTTCAGTTCTTCCATCTTTCTTGAAAGCCTCTGTGGTGTTTGATTGGTTTCTTCAGAACTATTTGCAAAGGATTTGATGACAGCTGAAATAAGGTGGTGTTCCTGGACATGGACTAGTTTTAGACATTAAAGAAGGGAGAGTCAAGAGGTTACAGAAAGAGTATAGCAAAGGGAGAGCTTCTGTACTGCTTTAGGAAGCATTTAGTTGGCATCTTGGGCTTCACAACATGTTGATGCAGGGGGAGATGCAAGATGAGAAGTGCTGTTTCTCTTCACCCAGTTGCTCTGAGACAAGACCAAAGATAAAGAAGCTTCTGAGGTACAGCATCTGAAGAATTTCAGTTGAGCAGATTATCCAGGTACAACTCTGAAAAAAGAAGTCTCTTTGCTGTGAACTAGAACTGGCTTATGACTGGCATGCTTGAAGTGTGAACAGAGCAAGTTGGGACTGTCTGCACCAGCTATACAGACAAGCCTGAGGCAGAGCCTAGAAACAAAACATCACTTCTTCAGGAGTCTGTGTTTGTAAAATCACCCGCCTGGACTGTGAGAGGCGCAGGAGGAAGGTGCGTGTTCACCACTCACCAAGATGGATGCAGGCAAAAATTACAGTTGACTAAGCTGTGGAGGGCCTGGGTGGGGTTTAAAGACTTCCATCCAAGTCTAGCCTTGCCAAACCCTCTGCAGACACCATTAATTTAGTTTTTTGACTGCTTTCCCTGTGTATTTGTCTAACCTGTGTTATATTATAGCCCAGAGCAGGAGTTTTGGAGGAATTTAAGGTGGTAAGTTACAGCTAGCTGAATTTCCAGGTCCTCTCAAAGGTAATGTATGTACTGTTACAGATTAAACCCAGGAGCTTCCTTATTTGCATGGATGTTCTTAAGTTGTCCTCTCCTAATGGCCATAGCTTGTCACTAGGCAAACTCCAAAATTACAGCCGTGAGTTTAAAATGTTGATCAGTCTTCCTGTTGCATTGCTTAAATAACTTCACATTGTGGTGGGGGGAAGGCATAATTAGAGCTGTAGAAATAAGGGTATTTTGTGTTTGCTGGTTGGCAATTGTCTAAAAGATTTCTGTGTTTGTGTAATGCAGAAGAAATACCTTAAAAACAGAACAAAAGATGCCCCCCAAAAAACCTCAAACATACCTCACACAAAACAGACCAGGTTTTATTTAAGTAAATTAAGTCCTTTTTTGTTCTGCCCTAATCCTTAATCTACTTTTAAGAGGAAGTCCTCGACAGTGGTTGATTCATGTTAGTCTATGAAATCGAGAGTTTTTTCCCTAAACGGGAAGAAAAATGTTAAGACACGTGAGATGCATCGAGGGTAGAGACATTGTAGCTGGAGCAGAACCTGATGTACAGGAGGTGAAATGGATAATTCTGAGACAATGGATTCTAGGTGGGGAAACTTGTGCATTGATAAAATGTTTTCCATCTGTCATTAGCTACCAAGTATTCCTGTTGAGAGACAGGTTGCAAAATTCATAGTAGCAGCAATTTCTGTGGACTTAAAATTTGCTTTGTAGTATTAACCTATAAATTCAATTTTAGGCAAGGTTATAAAGAGTGTCTTCCAGAGTGGAAAAAAGTAAAGGAAATCTGCCTGAAATCTATGTCAAGAGGGTGATCTTTACAAATTCCCAAAGATTCCTTATGATCAGTCAGGCCATCTTAGTTTAAGTGAGGAAGATACCAAACACATTGACTGCATTCTGGATAGAATTAATGTATTCATATAGAGCAAGAGACCAGTTTCCAAGGACAGGTTTTCTTGAGTGTATGACATTATAGCAGAGAACACTTGGCAATTAGGGTGGGTGCACACACTTGTAGAAAGGAAGCTGCAGCTTTTGGATTTGGTGATGTTGGAGAAGAATGACAATTGCAGCACCTAATTTAGTCACCTGAGCTTAGTCAGCCAGGCTTTCAATGTAGGTAATAGAGAAAGGCTTCCCTCAAGCACTCATTGATGTTGTAGTTAGGATTCTGCTCTGAATCAGTGTCTGCAGGAACCTGTTCCACTACAGAGGGACTAAGGGGTATCAGTTGGAGATGTTTTTTACCCCAAAACCTTTTTTTTGTGGGAGTATTTTGGTTTGGTTTTGGTTTTGTTTTTTCTTAACTCAGCTGAAATCACTCTTTGTAGAACTATACCTTTAAAATCAACAGAAAGTGAAACTTATGCAGGATAGCACTTCAGCTGTTTATATTAGTATGATCACAGGATTCGTGTTAGCTGCCTAAAGTTTCTAGGGAGATTTAGATCTTGGAGGTTACATCCATGAGTCTGGGAATACCCTCCCTTTCACCTGTTTTCCAGCTGTATCACAACAGAACCAGTGGAAGTAATTTCAGATTGATTTTGCTGTCTGACAGGGTCTTTGCAAATGGTTCACCAAGTGAGATTTTTAGGAACTGCTAAGATATGATGAAGAGTGGAATGAAAACTTAAACACTGCTCAGCTGAATTACTGCAGCTGATGGTCAAGGGATGCAGAAGTACTGCTACTGCTCTTACCTAGCTCTCTTCACCTGACTAAATATTTTGTCAAAGATGTTACCTGGATTCAAACTTCAGATTGGGCTTTTGCAACCCATGTAGTAGTCTCTAGTGGTGACTAAATAATAATGGTTAGGAACTCTTGGGATAGCTATTCAGCTAGGAATGGGGCAAGGAGCCAAAAGGGGTAGGAACTATACCTGTGGCCTGCAGCTGTGCTGGGAAATCCCATCAGAAAGTCCGTATCTGGCCTTCTGGCAGGTGATACAGACACTTCGTAAAAAACTCCAGCATTGACTTCGTGTTCACCAGGGGCTGTGATAGCACAACAGTTGGGAAATAGCTGCAAGCCATGAGGTGCTCTATGTGGAGAGTGCATCTCTGATACTTTCCTGGTGCCATTAGTGTGTGTGGACTAGTATAGGAGGAGAACTGGCAAGTCAGCAGTAAACTTTCACTAAAGGCAGGACTGTCCAGATTGGCCTTTTGGCCAGCAGCACTGTGGTGATTTGGAAATTCTGAATCTCTGCATGCATGGGCTATTGGCATTCTTAGTGATGCTTCGCATCCCAAAATAATGCTGATGGGAGTTACTGCAGTTTTTGATGGATAGCATGGGTTCTGGGATCATCACTGCCTCTGAAAGCATCCTAGAGTGATGACAAAGCCAATGAGGTGTTGCATAAGTTCTGAGCTCCAGCTTGTGTGGTCTGAGTCTTATTCTGATGGCTGTTGTACTGAGTACTTCCTCACCTCTTTGAAAGCAAACACTGACACCTTCTGTAGACCAAGATCTACATCGTATTGGTCACCTTTTCCAAACTGAATCCATTGACTGCGTAATTAAACTGCTGTGTAACACAGCAACTAACAACCTGGTGTCATTAATGTACCTGTTTTTGCATGGAGCCTAGACCTATTAAGAGTTTTGTGCTTAAGAGTAAGAAGCCTTAGCTTTTCCAGAGAAAAGTTAACACTCAGACCTGGTAGCTAAAAGGCTTGGCCTCCTTAACCTAGCAAAAATATCTCATTAGTCAGTTTTCCCATATTGCTGTGATAAGTCTTTATTGTTTGTGGATTAGAGGGTTTCCTCAGGAACTGTGTTCTACCAGAGATTGCCAAAAGGGTACTGTGTGCTGTGTGAATAAGGAGAGTGCTCAGTGGGAGTGGGGTAATGTCAAATGTGCCCACAGATGTACTCCTGAACCTCACATTAGCAGGACAGGTGAATAATCACCTTGTTGAATATACAGTTGAAATAACTACACACTGTTGAACTGTTTGGCTTTCAGCTCCTGCAGACAATTCAGGCTCCCTTTGAGCCTTTGTGTTGTAAAGGGCTGCTGCGTTCTTGCAGAGTGTTTGGCTCCATTGCAACAAACCTGGTTACTGATGCCCAGGCATACTTTGATTGATGCACAGATCAAATGACTGTTGGGAGTGGCTTTTGGAGTGACGTCCCACATACAATGATGTCAGCAAAAGATTTTTAAAAATTCAGGTGTGGCATGATCTGCCAATTAAACTGATTAATGCTCTGGCTGAGTCCTGAGAAGGAGCTCTGACTACAGCCCTGCTTGTTGAAGTCTTTTATGTAGTGCCTTTGGCTCACCTTGTACGAGACTCTTACCTGGTACCTTCACTGCAGGGTGCTGTAAACTGGGGTAGGATACCCTACCAAGGGCTGTGTGCTAGCTCGCTTGCTATCAGGGGAAATCTGATACTGGCTCACAAATGTCCCTGACCACTTGGAAGCTGTGACACTGGAAGAGGTCCTGCGACTCCCGTGGGATCGGGATGGAGTGCATCACTGCTCTGTTGGCAGAAGTGAAAGCTGGCCAGGAGGCAGTGCAGGCTGGGCAGAAGGCTCTAAAGCATGATGTGGAAACATCTCAGAAGGAAATCAGAACGGTGTTAGCATTGCAGAGGAGCCAGCAACAGGTTAAAGAAGATCTCAAAGCAGAGGTGAAGTCCAGTCACTTGGATATAAGAGCTGTGCTTGAGGAAATCCAGCGAGTAAGAGAAGAAATGGAAGCTCGATTAAATACTCAGGCTGATCTGGTCTTACTGATCAAAGAAGTGAGCACCAATTTAAAA
Organism: Chaetops frenatus; assembly: GCA_013400775.1. Classification (NCBI taxonomy): domain Eukaryota; kingdom Metazoa; phylum Chordata; class Aves; order Passeriformes; family Picathartidae; genus Chaetops; species Chaetops frenatus. Next base: position 33,163 of record VZTR01032762.1, read on the forward strand.
TGTGTAGACAAGGCTTTCCAGAAAATGGAGGAGAGGCAAAAGATTTTTACCAGCCTGCATCTTCCCATGAGAGAAAATGTTGAGCAAGGATTTTTCTTTGAAAAATGCTTACACCAGACGCACATGGGTTTTGAAAGACCTGTGGAAGCTAACAGTTTGGATGAGGAATATGAAAAGAAGGTGCTTGGGGGTAAGACAATCGTGACTGTAAGTGTGAGGAGAGAAGTGACGTTGTTTCTATTTGTTCTTGTCAAGAAATATGTTTAGGCTTTTTTGCCTTTAAGAAATGTAATTTGTTTTAGAAACTGAATCTCTTGCTTAAAATAATTTCTAGTTAGTGTGGATACTACTACACATACCTTCCTAGTACATGATATGCAAAGGAAGGCTTTGGTTCTGCAAACCAAAAAAGTGTGTTAGATGGTTGTCTGGTAATCCAGCAACAATGCACAGGATACGGGGGCTCCAGCACAGGGCAACCAGCAGCACAAGGCAAGCTCTGAGGTAGCCAGCCAGACAAATCCTGTGTCAAATACTGGGCAGAACCCCAGCACCTAAGTGTAACTTTATGGAACACACCCTATGTACTGACAGTTGTGTGTTTCTTGCTTCTGAACAGCTATTAACTAGAGAAGCTGTGTGTGGGAAACAGTTTACTTCATGGAGAAGCTTGGAATGGGTTTAATGCTCTCCACAGTGAACTGGAGTTGGCTGCTGTGCCATCCTCATAATGACTCTAGAGGGAGTGAGAGAATTTGTGGACCTTTTCCAAGATCCAGATCAAATCTTTTGTGTATGATTCAATAATCAAAAGGCTTAGTCTTTGAAAAATCCCTGGTTTTTTTCCTGGTGTGAAGAAGGATAGGACTTTAGATGGTGACTTTGTCCAGTTGCAGTACTGCATGCAGTACTTGAAAATCTGATTTTCAATCTTCCAAAACTTAGCTTTTCAACTACATTGAGTAAAGTGGTTTTCAGCCTGTTGGAGAGGAGTCCAGAACCTAGTTTAAAGGTGGAAGTTGTTCTGCTTTCCAAGTCTGACTGTATAGAGGTGGTAGGTGAACCAGCCCAAGTGAGAAGGACTTGGGCTATTAACCAATACTGTCTTTAAATTAGACTTTGTCATTGATGTGGTGGTATCAGTAATCAGACTCATGATGCTTTTGTCTTAATGAAAGCATGACTTTTGTTTTGGCACCACAGCATGCCTTCTGTACAAGTCTGGAAACGATCTGTCGTTGCCCAGAGGTACTTAGGCCATAAATAAACATTGTAGTGTCAGTGATGTTCATCTGTAGAGGCAGTTCATGGTACAGAGGGTTCATGCTTTTCAGAGTTTGAAGTGGCTGTGTATAGCACATGCCTATGATAAAATTGCCAACAGGAATGTCACTGAGTTTCACTTCATGCATGTATGTTGTTCAGCTTTTTTTAGTACAATATCAAAGGCTGGCTTGGTTGGATGCTTGAATGAGTTTCTTGGAAAATACTTGGTGGTCTGGACAGCAGGATAAATGCAGTGGAATGAAACTGACAAAATGATAAGGGTTGGCTGAACTCTGGAAACAATGGATATTTGGAGCCTTTTGTCATTTGTGGTTAGCTATTGTATCATTGTATTTAAATGAAACTTCTTCATTAGGTAACTAACTGTGATGTAATTTTTTTCCAGAGTAAAAATTGTCTGCAATTGTTCAGGTTTAACACAGCTCTGTCAGGGTCCTATAAATAGTTATAAAACTCATTTAAAATATTTAATTAAATTATGACACTAGTATCTGTATCAGTGAATTTACCCAATACTCTTACATCAAGAATAATGTTCTAGTTCTCTATTTGTCATAAGTGGAGCATTCAGGAAGAGAGGTGGAATGTATGAGAGTAGGAGTATGTAAGCCAGTAAGGAAGGGAAGAACTGACTCTACATGTTTATTCTCTAGTCCCTGCTCTTTTTTTCCCCCTCTCTTCTTGAATATTATCTCTTGTGATTTTTGAAGGACCTTCAGAAGGTAACCAGTAGTTTCCAACACACAGTATTGTCCATAAGATTGCTGTAAATTTGACATGGTTGCTCTCAGATGTGAACTGGCATTTGTGTAAAAATGTCTACTCAAAAGACGTTGTTACATCTTCACAGTGAGAAAAGAAGTGGTCACGTTAGTTAAATGGTGGTAAAAATAACTAGAAATGGCTGCCAAGCTCGATCCTTTTGTCCTAAAAAATTGTATTTTGGTTTGGGTTGATATACCTTTTAATAACTCTAATATTAAACCTCACAATGGTATGTTTCTAATTGAAAATACATCCTTTAACCATCTGTATCTCTGAGCAGAAGTGTAGGGAAATGTCCAAGAATACAAGGGCATTTGAGCATTATAAAGCATGATATGCTGACAGTTCTCTAACTAGCAGAAAATCTTGCCCAGAGAGCTTTTATCTCGAAAATTAATAGGCTTGGATGGCACTTTACACCAGGCTCAGTAAGGAAGGCACAGAGGACGTAAGTATTTTGAACAGGAAAACTGTTTTCAAAGACTTTAAAAACAAATACAGGCTGTGGAAGACTGACGTATTAATGCAATAGCTGATATGTCAGTCATACTAACATTAAATGAGAATCAAAGCTTTTGTTCTTAATACTGTCTTCAGTTGTGAGATTGAATTTTACATTGCTGGGATGATTCTAGGGTCATTTGACAACCTTCAAAACCAGGTGCTTGAGATTCAGAATGGATTGAGTCTTGTTGGTTAGTTTGTCCCCTGTTTTTTCTGCATGTTCCTATCTTTCTTTTCTCCAGATCTCACCTCTCAGGTTTTTTCACTCTATCGTGAAGAAATCTTGTTAAGTTGAAACTGTACAAAGTAATCTGCTTAGATGTCTTCATTAAATTGCCAAGGGATATTTATCTATTGCATCAGGCTTTTGTTGCAAAAGTGTTTGCTCATTCCCTTAGTGATCAAGGGGGGAAGATTGGTCCTATCTGCACAGCGGTACTGTACTCCCTTTCCAGTCTGAAGGCAGCAGAGAAACCTGTAACCTATAGAGTGTTTATGAGTCATGTGCTGGTTTAACTAATCTGGTTTCCTCTGACATGAGATGATTGTGTACTGTGAAAGGGTTGATGCTGCCACATAACTAAAAATACTAAATCAACAATTTAATTTCAGGACTATATATTGAATGTGAATATATATTGAAATATATTACGTTTTGGAGCTTTTAAAAAGTCTTATCCTTATGACTGGAGATTGCTAGCACTAAGAAAATGCTGCAAGACCTCTAGTTAATAAAGCTAAAGTTAATAAAGGCCTGAGCTGCAGAGAGGGGGGTTTTTACAATTAAAATTTTAAAAGGAAAAAAAATAACAAAGGAAATGTAGAGAAAATGGTTTTGTATTCAGCAGTACTTTAGAGTGCAGGAAATACAAAATCCATGTTGCACACAAAATTGAATAACTCATTAGAAATAAATTACTGAATAGATAGGATGACAGAGATCTTGCATTTTATAAAAGTATTTTTTCAAAGCCCAGTGTGAAGAGTATGCTAGAAGTATGCCACAGAATATATGAAGGTGAGGATGAAGTGTAAAGCACTGTATCCAAGCTTATGGTGTTAGTAATTAACAGATTGATAGGGCAGTGCTACTGAAATAGCCCTTTCTTCTAGCTAGTATTTCAGCAAGTGTTTGTAGGAATTTATAACTACTTTCTTTTGCACCCGTCCTTTGCATTTTGGTGAGATTTCAGCATGAAATGCATATTAATTAGTTGTTGTTGTCTTAGTTGACAAGGGCAAGCAGCGGAGTCCCAAGAGCTCATGCATACCGACTCAAGCCTCCACAGATGCATGTTCACCTGGCACAAAAGCAGCCGAGTTGACACAGTACAAAACAAAATGTGAGACCCAAAGTGGAATAATCCTGCAGCTGAAAAAATTCTTGACATCCAGTAACCAGAAGTTTGAAGCATTAACAGTTGTCATCCAGCACCTGCAGTCTGAGGTAAGAACTCACAGCTCATCAGTTTTGGCTTTGTTTTTTTGAACTTTTTCCAGTAAGGGCTTCTGAAAAAAATAATATGCTGATACTAATTTTGTGTTTCCATTCCAGTGGTTTCTGTTTTCCTGTGGAGATTATAGTTTCAGTTGGATACAAAAAAAATCAAACCCATTACATTGGGCTTTATGGCCTCTGCAGCTTCACATGCTCTTTAGAAGAGTTTTTAAATGTTTGTAGTCAGAGAGTCCTTCAGGGTTGAGTAGCTTTCCAAGTATGTACTTAAGGTTCTGCCCTTGTAGGAAAGACTAGTTTCAACAGATAATCTACATGGCCTTGCTTTATTATCTGACATTGGATGGAAGAGTATTTAAGGGATGGATATGTTTTTGAGCTACTCAGAGTAAAGTCTGAGTTGTTACAGTTTTATTTATTGAATCTTGCATTGTTGATGGCATCTTAAAATTATTAATAAAAATATAGAAATGCATCGGGAATTAATCCAGTGTGGTTTAATCTTAATTTTTCTAGTCTGTTTGAAGTATGTAATGACCTAGTTAGTTTGATACTACACTAGAAACCGTTGGTCTGCTTCAAAAGCTTTTGAGAAAAGAAAAATCTGAAGTCAAGGAAATTATAACATTTATGATTTTATGCTGCACAGTTGATGCAGGCTTTAATAGCTGTTTCTCTTGCATTTATAACTAATGTTCTAAGATTGGTATCAATTTCATTTCAGCTCTTCTGCTACGTGGTGATTTTACAGTGTGGTATACAAAAAAAAAGCACTAAATTGTCTTAGTATGCTGGCAAAAATATAACATTCTCATGGGATAATATCTGCTTGCTTTTCATTGTATTTAAAAATACTGCATTTATCTCCTAGTCTGGTTCAGCTCTAAGAGCAGTGGCTCTTAGCCAGTTTTCTGGGATTGGTTTGGTTGGATTTTTTTAAACTCTTGGTTGGAACACCTTTCTCTGCCTGAGGAACTAGTTTGTGATCTTCAAAGCAATTTGATACAGGAGTTTTGGATGCCTGTCATCTAACATGATATTGTGAAATTTATAAGTGAAATTCTCACTGCTAAACTTCTGCACAATCTTCTAATTACTGTAGAATAAGCACACCGATTTTTTTTGTAACTCTTACAATTAAATGTCTTAGCCTAGTTTCTTCTCTCAAATATTTTGTATTGCAATATTTTAAAATTTGCAAACAGCTTATAAACATCATTTTTAGTGAGAAGTAGCCCATCATTCTAACTTGCTTCTTCCATGCTATTTTACATGTTGCTATAGCCTAAATGTGGGGGTTTTTTAAGAATAATGGGGCATTTAATTAAGGAAAAAGTGATGTTGAAGATGGAGGGAAGAGAAAACTGCATGGAAGAAACTACTGATTTTGCTCCTTATTCATCTTTGTTAGTCTTTTCCAGATGGAAAAAAAAATATCTCTGTCAAATTATATAAAATTAGTAATCTTGTACAGTTAAGTTTGAACACATGAAATTGAGCTAGATATGACACATTGATGTATTTTCACACCAGTTATTGACTTTGAGGTTGCTCTCTCCTTTCCTGAGATAAGATAATACCTGCTGAATTGCCTTACTCTTGTGGAAGTACCATGGGGATGAGAAGTACTCTTCTGCCATGGTGCTATAAGGAATACTTAAAATCTGTCAGTTAGCTGGGGGAAAACATCCTGAAGGGTTTCACTGTTTTAGGGAATACTGTGAAGAGTAGTTTTAGTTTTGTTTGTTTTGGTTATTTTCCTTTAGGGTGAGGAGTAGAGTCTGGTATAGCTAAAAATCTTAGCTGCCCATATGATTATTTGTCTGAAGTATCCCTTGGGGACCCCTTTGATGTAGTTTTCAAACTCTGGATAAACTCAGGGAGAAGCTTCAAGTTAGGCTTTAATTCATGAGGTAAGGTCTCATAGGTTAATCATGCTTAGACCAACTGAAAGTAGCTTCAGCTTCTTTGGTTTAAAAAAAAAAAATCATGCTTAGCTGATCACATGAGGAACAAAGCTGTGTTTCCATTTTTCCACTAAAGCAAGTGTGAAGTGACATGATGCAGTCTAAGAAACAGCTTGCTGGAACCAGAGGGAGGAACTGCTCTGGACTCCTCTGGTGCTGCTCTGTCCCTAGAGAAAGCTGATGCAGCCTGCCACTACCAGAAAGCTAAACCAGCCAAAGAGCATTTGTTTGCCAGGTGGTGACGTGGACTGTCCTAATGTGGGGTCGGAGCCAGTGTGAGGGTGAGATGGGGTGAAGGACAGGCTGCCTGGCCAAATGGAGTAAAGTACTGGAGTGAGCACTTGCGTCACTTCAAGGCTGGGCAGCCCAAACTGAGCCTCTCGTGCTTTCCTTCCAAACCTGAAGTTACTGGGATGTGATTTGGCTGTTAGATTTGATTGGTTTCACTGTCATGTTGTTTTTTCTTTTTTTCCCCCAAGAATTTCCAATCTATTTCTGCACAAAAGTTAAAGGTTGTTTCTTATGAGCTCATTTGAAGAGGGATATAGCCACGAACAAAATCAGGACTTGCTGGCAATGACTTTTGTCAAAACTGCATCTGGAGTGAGGTTGAGAGGCTGTTGTCAAAGGGTTAAATGGAATTGAGCAATGCTGCACTGCAGTTTCTAGCTGAGCAGGAATCTCTCAAAAAACCCTGAGCTCAAACCTGTTTGTTGCAAGAGTTACCTAGGAGCTGTCAATAGTAACAGCTGCCTCTGATAAAACCTTCCCACTTGATCTGTCAGTGTTTCTTTAGGGGGAGTGGGAAGGGTGTCTATGCTTAGCTACCTGTACCGAGACTCTTCCAAGTTAAAGATCCTGAAAACCTGATTTCTACCTCACAGGAACTATTGTTGCACTGTGTTAATGCTAGATGGAAAACCTCTTGGCATCCAGAATATTTGATGGCAGTGAAGAGTATGGCTGATGAGAACACTGAGTTTTTCCATTGTTGGACAGCACAGCTGTGCATGTGCTGGCAGTGATAGGAACACATGTTAAACTGTGCGCTAATCACAAAAGCAAGTTTAGTCTTTCTAGAGTACTTTGCTTCCCCTGATCCCCTGGTAATTCCTGTTACTTCATGACTACTTTCCTGTTTTTTTAAGGTCAAACAAGAAAAGAAAGGTGGCAGTACAGAGGAAATGGTGAAATTGGCCAATTACAATAAGCACATAAAGTGCCAAGGAAAGCCATTTTCCATTCACCTTCAACTGCATAGAGCTCTGAAATTTGCACTACTGCATTTGAGTCGATCTTTTAACTTCCATTATTACTCGTTTTGAATTTATTTCTTGTCCCTTTAGTAAGAAATATGTCCACAGAGGCTTTAAATACATGGTTAGCATGTGTGTGATAAGTCAGGCTGGGGATGCCACTCTTGCAGCCCTCCCCTCTCTTCCCTAGCCCTTGTGTATGCTTGGGCTTCTTTGGGAAGCCAGTAAAAAAAATTATTATGGGTCTAGTTTTACAGGTCTGTCCATGTCGAAAGTGTTTTGGGTATGTCCCCATGAAGTGGTTTGCTGTGGGAAGGAGTGGAAGTGAAGAACTGCCAGTGCTGGGGTGGGGTGGGAATGAGTGTCTGAGAGGTCTGCAGCTGTGGCTAGGAGCCAGATGCTCCCTTGGGAAACAAAAAAACCCTAGTACATCACCAGCTGATGAGGCTGAGGCTATGGCAGCTCCTGTCTGAGCTTCTACCTCTTGCCCCCTGAGAGGTGTTCAGCCCCTTCCCCTGCCTCAGGGCTGCCCCCCACCGAGGCTGTGTGAGCCCTGCAGCTGGGCTGTTCAAACCTCCAACTCACTGCTGTGTATAAACTCTTACATCCTTGGGAGTGAAGGGGTGATTGTTTTAGCAGGGTGGTACTGGCTTGGTTTTAAATCTGGTTTTGAATTTGTCTGTCTAAGGCAGATTTAGCTGTCAAAGGACAGGGTAATGTGTAGTTAGAATGACTTTGTAACTGGTCAAAGTGTGAATTGCCAGATATTTCATCTTCTCATTTTAGTGCATAAACTGCCACATTCAGAACTACTACCCAAGTTGTTTAAAAACAATTTGGGATGGAAAAATGTTTCATTATTATGAATATCCATTTTTGATTCTTCTAGTTTAATAAATTAATCTAATTAAGCATCTCAGTAATTCTCTACAAATTCTGCTATAGAAATGGGCTTCAAATTTGTATCTCTGAAACAGGGTACTATAGAATTGAAAAGAAACTCAGTTTCACTATTGTGCTTTTCTTGGTATGGTTATTGGAAGACTGCTATTTACAGTTCAGACTTTACTTGGGAATGTTGTGGTGCCATCTTTAAGAAGTTTCCTTGGTAGAGGAAAAGGCCATTTGAGAGGCTATAGAGCCATAACAATAATATGTGGATAACACTAAATGTCGATGTGAGACAGGAAGCAATATGAGGAATGTGCTAGAAATTGTGTGGCTGAGCAGGCTTCAGCATTTCTAGGTGGAAATAGAAATTAACCATTAGTATATGACCTGTTGTAACTGGCATTTCCTGACACGTGCATGACTGTTAGAGTCGAGATACTAGTTTCCTTGGGAGCTTAGCAGTTTAAAATGGGGTTTTTTCCATTTTGGAGTACACGAAAACATCTGTCAGAAATGTTTCCCCTGGCCTTTGTGGAAGTTTAGCAGAAAATGTTTATATTTATCAAACGAGAAATGAATATCTAGGTTAAGGAGCAGAAGTACATTTTGCATCACTAAACCCCAAGAGTTTTGGAACAGTCGTATCTTTTGACCTATAAGTCCTGTTGTTCAGAGCAGCTGTCTTTGAGTAAAACTTTTAGTTTTGGTTTTCTAGAACCTAACATCAAACTTGGCCAGTTTTCATTAGAATTCTCATACCAGTTGTATATGGCTGCCCAAAATATGGACATAACTTTTTACAAAAGAAAATAAGAATACTTAACTGAGATAATTTTTGTGCTTCTTTACTTTAGAAAAAAAAATTTAAAAAAAGAAAAATCACTTAGAAGTCAAAATGTAATATCCTGATTTTGAGGAATGCGAATAATTTCTGTTTTGTAACAGAGACTGTTTGAATAATACCAGAGTAGCTTCCCTCTGTAGAGCAAACCTAGGCTCTGGAAGCCTGCATCTGACAGGTAGCAGTTGGAAAGCAAGGAAGTTTCAGATGAATCTCAAGGTCTCTACAAAATGTGGTATGAATGAACAAGAATGTTTTTGGCAACAGATTGAAGATTTGTGAGCTCTAACATCCAGAAAAACATTTTAATCCATTAATTACTATGAAACTAGGCTCTGATGGAAAGAACTTTTTAGAAGATGCATCAGTAAGCAATTTATTTGGTACACCTGGGTATTCAGAATGGGTTACAGCTGAAGAAAATTGTGAGTCCTGTCCTATAGCTACTCCTAGCAGAAGATGTCTTGGAAAAAGACACCTTTGACTGAAATAAACTTGATGTTTCAGGCAACCGGTGTTGCTTTCAACAAAGAACCTGATTTTCAGGACTGCCTTGTTATTTCTTGTAATTAATTTTTTTCAAGAAGCTGCAGAATTAACGACAGGAGCAAAATAGAGGTATTATTGCAAAATTTAAGGGAGTAGTTAGTGGAAGAAAGAAAGTAACACATTTTAGTCTTGTTTCCTTCTTGATTTGTACTACCTTTTCAGGTGAAATTCTAAATAGTCTTAAAAATGAAATTAATGGTGTCATATGCTCAGCCATAGTCTCTTATTGCAACATTTTGAATAACTATAATAGTAATAACAGTTTTATAGACGTGAGAAAAATTGTGGCAGTATAACTACTTGTCAAAGGTACATGGTATCTGGTGGGGACTGTGTCATATTCAGATGAGCTGGACTGAGACAGAAAGCTTTAGAAAATAATGAGAAATAAGTAATTGCTTAGATGAAGTAAACTTAGCTTTTATGGGATTGGAGTTTCTACAGGGAAGGAAGGAGTCATTCTGTGTGAAAAGTAAGAACTAATATTAGCATTCAGAAACCCTGTTAAGTAGCAAATAGGCTGTTATAGAGAATTAAATTTAAATAGCCTATATTATTACATCTTTGCAGGGCTATTGATTGCATGAAGGTGGACATGACTTCTAAATGGGAAAACAAAGATCCCTGCGAGCCTGGGATCCTGTATAAAGCTTGCAAAATCATAAAGAGCCCGCAAATAAATGTGTTAAATACACAGTGACTCATAGGAATCCTGTTTGGCTGGTTCTCTGCTTTAGTGTTTCATACACTAAACATCAGGGAAAACACATCTGATTCTCCACAAATGTACCTAGGAGATAAAATAAGTAAAATATTAGAAATCACAGTGAATCTCTATCAGCTAATCGTGCAAATGTTGTATTCTGAGTCTTAATTCTGCTTGAAGTGTCAAGGTGAAAACTGATGGCATATTTCACTTGGTAAGAAGGCAGTGCATAACCCAAATGAGGCTAAGAATAAATTAGAAGTATTTATTTAACTGTATATTTATTGACTGGAGATCGTTAATGACATTTTTATTTTATCACAGTAGTAGTCTGCTGCTCCTTTCAAAAATCCACATGGAGCAGAGAGTGTAAATCCTGTTTGTTGTACTGCTTCCTTGGCTCGTTTCTTTAGCTTGCTTTTGCATCAAGTGATACAGAGGAACTAACATTTCAAGGGGGTTTTAAGTGAGGTATGGAGTAGGTGAGTTTAAAAGAAATCAATTTCTGAAATTGCTAGTATCTAATGAGAAGATTTACGTAGAGGATTGGATTTTGCTAGGAAAGAAGGAACAGGGACAGGTAGAAATACTGTAGTATAATGACCAAAATCATCAAGTCGAACGTCATACTGCAAAACGGATATGAATGGCACTTTTGTTGCCCCTTCATACTTACCTCCAGGCTGTAGCTGATGACATATGAGTGACTGGAGTTTATGCAAAGATGTGACTCAATTTCTGCACTACAGAAAATGATGATGATCATGTTTTTATGACTGGAGCAGCACAAGAATGGAGTAGACATAAATTTCTGATGCTTCGTACCCAAGAGGAATATCTCCTTGGATGAGAAAGACATCCTGTTGACAACTTAGACTGTACCAGTGTTAAAAAATATTTAAATTATTATCTTTTTTTCTGTACAACCACTGCACCTCTCCAGTAGGGTATAAACATACATGTTACAGAGGTGCTTGCAAATTTACTAATTTATTAAAACTAATAATTATGTTTTTAAAATGCTAAGTTTAATTTTAGGAGTAAGTGCTCGTGGTTTGGTTTGGCAGTAAATGGCTTACAAAAACCAGACTCTTCTTTCCAAGAATAAAATTAATTTGGCCCTCTATAGTAAAACACATTTAAGTGCTTCCGTTTTTTGCATCGATTATTTGTTTTATGCACTCTGAGAAAATTTTATTTAGTCTACTATAATAAAAAGCTTTTTGAAAAAACCATCACAATGCTTTTATATTTAACACTTAATTTTCTACTCCTTTAAGTTATGAGTCTTAAAATTACTTGTTTGGGAAGTGTGTTGCTGATGAAAACTAGAAGGCTGATTACAGCCTTCCCGATTGGAGACGTTCCCACCTGCCAGTTATGCCAGTGAGAGGTCCAGTTGCCGCCCTTAGCCCGAGACTGGGAGCTGCCTGTCCTGTCAGCACACTGCAGAGGGCTTGGTACTGGTGTTGTCAGAGCCCTTCTCCACCTTCCCTGGGCAGGGACCACATTGCATCCCAGCACTGAGATGAACATTCCAGTGTTGCTGCTCCATTTGTGTCATAGGAAAATTCCCACAACACGGCCTGATTCCCTGGGGTATTTCATGGCCTAGAAGTGAGTTGTGTCTCTTCCTTTACAGCATACCAGTGCTTTGCAGTTTTTGGCTGCAGCAGTCTATATTGCTTCGTCTGAATCTGTTACTGGGTAGACTAGGCAACTGTGGCAAGTGGCTTATCACATAGATATCAGTGTGATACAGCTGCTTGAAATTAAAAAAGCAAACAATTACTGTATTTAGATATGCAGATGTGGACTTATCATTATTGGTTCTTGTGAAATTTTCTTTCTTTAGCACAGCTCCAAAAGAGTACATATTTTGTTTCCCAAAGGGGAGTGTGCTTGTTGAAAATCTGAACTGTGATGTGAGGATAATTACTACCAGATTGGGCAGTGTTAGCTTGTTTGGGCACACATACTTGAACCTCGTTTTCTGACTTAATTTGCTTTTTTATATTGAGTAACTGTTGGAGGACTTGCAGCTCTTAACCTGGAAGAAAATTTTGCAAAATGTGATGAGGACTTTTTGACCAGGCACAGCCTATCTGCAACTCTCAAAGCCTTGATTTGCAGGCAGAGCATGGGGCTCCCACACCAGAATCACCCCACCTGGCCAGGAGCAGGAGTGCGCTGGGAAACCTGGAATGATTAGTCTGGTTAGTTGCACATCCTCTCAAGGAAATACAAAGTTGCCAGTTTGCTGTAAAACTTCATGCTCTTGCATTTGTGCTCTGCAAAGTTGCTGTAGGATACTTGAGCAACGCCCACCTATTGCAGCTTGAGAGTGGCTCAGAACCTGACATCTTGGAGGTAACTTGGGTCTGTCTTATGTGAAGATTTGGTATAGGTATGGAGCCAGGAAGGTTGTTTGTGTGCTTGGTACAAATATGTCTCTTGCTCCTTCTCGAATGTGGACTTTTGTAGAGCTTCCTACTTTCAAAGCAGAGCAATGGAAACTGTTCAGACAGTGATATGTCTTCACCCTTGTTTGTATCTAAAATGACCCTAGGCTGGTCTGTTTGAATCTCAAGCTGTAGCAAAAACAGCTAGTTGCCAGGAAAAATACTCTTCAGCCTGTAATTGGGCTGCATAACTGCCAAGAAAACAAACATGAATGACAAACTTAGTAATTTTTTCCATTCCTGACTTGGTAGTTTTTGTCATCTGGAAGCTGTTACATTCTTTAACCTTCTGCCTTGGACCTCACCTTCCCAAGTGTCTTTCCTGTAGGGTATATGTTTACCTGAACTTGTCAGATTTTCAAAACGTGAAGGCTTTTTTAACTGGCTAATCTTTCTCAGGACAAGAAATGTCCAAGTCTCCTTCATTATGCTGAGAACTTTTTTGTAGCATAGCATTCAGTGGCAGAGGTGCACTGCCCTGCTATTGCCTGTGGCAAACCTTTTCTCTCTAAACTCTTGTTCTTGTTCCTTCCTACAGCTTCCATGTTTATGGCAGGGGGAGTGTTTTGGTTAAAGCACAGCTTACAATAGATTCTTTGTAAATGAGAAAAAAAAAATAGGTACTAAATAATCTACCTGATCTTCCCATAAATTCATAAATTGTACCAGAAGAAATTGTAAAGGGGTATGAAGATCCTTCATGAATCTCTGACAACTAAATGAGGATGATACTTATTGCTGGATTTATTTGGATAACAATGCCAAAATTGCTTGATCCTGTATGCTCCAACTTGGGTCTGCTCTTCCAATTTCTGGTATTGATTTTTCAACTAGAATCTTATTCAGCATAAACTAGAAGTTTGCCGGATATTCCAGGCCAAAGCATATGCATACCTGTCTTTAAATTAAGTACCAAAAATAGGCCCTTACTGGATTATTCAAGTGCTTTTGGTATTTTGCTGCATTTAGATTTCAGATTTGGGAAACTTTCAAGTTTTCTTGGAGAAACCCCCATACCTGGAGATTCAGTTCTCTCAGAACTTGGATAAAAGTGTACTAAGTTAACTGCTCGTCAGTCTGACTGTTTCATGGGACTGCTTATCCAGATGAGGAACTTGGTCTTCTTATTTTAGGCTGGCAGTTTTTTTCTGAATGTTTCATTAGCAGGAGGTGATGATACAAATCTACCTGGATTTCTTGGATTTGTGAAACTATGAGTGGCCAAGCTGAACTGAGGCAACAGGTCAAACAACACCAGTAAAAAGCAACAGGGCTTAGGATCAGCAACAAACATGAAAAAGACTACTAAGGCAGTGTTACTCAATTTGTTTTGGATTTTTAGTCTCAGCCTCTTGTTAGTCCTTAGTATATGCTGATTGCACATGCCCTTTTCTCATCAAATTTCTTTAACTGAAAGCAAATACAAAACGTGTAGACCATGAAGAAGCCCATTTGGAAACACTAAACAAAAATGCTAGCATGTCCAAAGGGTCTGCAGCATGGTTCAGCCACTAGGGAGAATTTGAGATGTTTTACTGACAGAGTGGGCTGGAAGAAAGCAGATTGTATCCCAGTGTGCAAGGATGCAGCTCAAACAACTCACTGCAGCACTCCCATTTTCATCATTAGATGCTGTGTCCATAGTGGGAACACTGGCATGGAACCAGAGTGAGATGACTCATCTTCTTCCTGAGCAAGAGAAGCAGGGAACAGCAGGGCAAGTCCCTTCAATAACTGAGCTCTCTGCTCTCCTGAGAATTTACAGTGGAGGGTGAGGTGTGGTTTTCAGTCTTAGCCCACTGACACTGTAAAAAGCCTCTAAGTGCTTAATATAAAACTGCAACACAGCTACTTAATAGCCCTAACAAAGAGTAAAGCATCCCAATAACTGCTGAGACTGCTTAAATTGAGTGATTAAAAGGGAATCTTTCTCATACAACGTCAAAAATATAAATATTTCTAGTAAAGGGTTGGCAGTTTTTTCTAACCAGCCTTTACAGCTGCATAATAATTTCCTAAAACTTGCAAACGAGTGTGTAGCATAAAAATTACTCCTTTTGATTAGTCTTGTGTCAGACCTTAATACATGACTGGGTTTTGGGTGCTCATAAGAATGGTGTATTTTACAGCTTTATTTGTTCTGCAGGCATGCAGTGACTATTCCCCACCTGCAGGACGGGGTGCTCTTAAGATGTAAGCCTGTAGTCAGACTGCAGTGAGAGTGACCAAGGGCAGAAGGGGAATTTGCTGGAAAGGTGAGGTTTTGCCTGGGAAGAACCAGCTGTAGGTGTGGCTTGACCTGTCTGCAGTTCATCTACTGTGCTCAGTTGTGGACAAGTCTGTGTGATTTTTGGGCCAATGCTTTCTTTTTTTTCCTTTTCCCTAATGTATCCTAGCTTAAGGAAAAGCATGCAAAGTGAGTTCCAAGCTGTTTGTGTGCACCGGGGCTATGAACATAAACCTGGGCATTGACAGCAGCAGAGCTGCTGTATCTGTGGCTCTCCCATTCAGCTTAGGCCTCCTGTGGCTTATTTTTGCATCAACAAATCAAGTGTGAAAGCAGCGTACAGCATGCTCGAAACAGCTAAAAATAAGCTCGGTTATCTGCAGAGAAGGGCAGTGTTCCCTCAGTGATCCGGCTGCCGTCGGAGCAAGTGGAGATCGATCGATCTAATGTCTGGGCTCGTCTTTCATAAAAGAAGGGCTGTGGCTTTAAGTAATCGCTGGCTGCTTGTGCCAATTGCAGAAGCTGCAGTATCTGCCGCTGTCGGGAGCGCTGGGCGCGGAAGCAGGATAACCTGCGGAGGCAAGGTCCAGCCTTGACACTTGGCCCTGGCCAGACCTGCCCGGCTCCGTGGTGCCGCCACCACCCGCGCGTCGCCGATGAGGGCCGGGGGGCTGCCGGTGCTGGAAGATGGGCTGCTCTAGCAGCAAGCTGTGCCTTTATTCTCAGTGCGCTGCAGCAAGGGTAATGAGTGCTTGTTTCGCAGGGGGCCGGCCGGGAGCACGGTGAAGCACCCTGCCAGCCGGGCGCGTGGACATTGAGGTGGCGGCCGCCGGGCCACGGAGCGGCTCTGCCACGGCTGTGCCTGCGCCGCTCCCCGGGCTGCGGGTCTGGGGCACAGCGGCCTGGCCGGCCGCCTCCTCCTGGCCGGGGCACAGCTCCTGGGAAGAGCGGGGAGATGGCTGCGTCTGCTTTGTTGTGATCTGTTCACACAGATTCTCTCGGTATAAGAAACACCATCTACCTTAACATTAAGAACTGCGAGCAGCAGGGTGGGTTGTATTCAACTTTGAGCAGGGCTGTGCCTTTTCTTCATGGAAGACTGAGCATTTAGCAAAGTTCTTGGTTTTGTGTTTGAGTAAGCTTAAGGTAAATATTTAATGCATGCCTCTTTCACATATACACTCTACTTCTGTGCCCTTGACAGCTATCACTTGATTTGTTCTGGAGGCTTATGTTGCTACACCCACCATAAAATATATAATCAATTGCTGCAAAGTAGGATTTTAATTGCAGAGCTATCCTGGAAAAAACTGTTCTTTGTTTTAAAGTATAACTTCCTTAACAACAGAAGAACATCTGTGTATATTGTAACAGCTGAACTGTTATCCTAAATGAATCATATCTTGGCTTCTTGCTCCTGCCTCTTGTTTTCCTTACAAAACACATGTAAGCTAATTATTGGAAGGTGCCCTGCTCAGACCACTAGTAACCAAATGCATGGGGTTTTTTGTTCTTTTCTCTGCAGAGGGAGGAAGCACTGAAGCAGCGAAAAGAGTTATCTCAAGAACTAGTTAACCTTCGAGGAGAACTAGGTAAGAATTTATTTTTGTATTCTTCATGAGAACAGAAATGCAGCAAAACAGATCTGCACAAGACAGATGCCCTGGTATTGTAATGGCAGTCATTTAATTCCCTGACTGAATTCTGCTCAGATGCTTTAAGTGCTGCAGAGCCCTGACAGCATGACCCCAGGTTCACCGAATTCCTGGCACTGATCTGACTGCGCCTTGCGGGGCCTCCTTACAAAACGTGCATGTGATGACCAAAGCACTCACTTCTAAAAAGTGGGAGGATGGCTGACAGTATATATACTTTTGTTTGATCCCTAACTTATTTGTACACTGTCTTCTAGAGATGTGCTAGTAAAAAAATTCATAAACCTGTAAAACATACTGTCCAAAATCTGCATGTTTGCCTTAGTGACCTGTAGGTGAAGGAGCGTAAAATTAACAGAAGGAAATGCTTTCAGGCTGATGAGATTAAATCTTTGAACTCATCCTGCTGGACAGCTATAAAGTGAAATTGAGCTATAATGTGCAGGGGCTGGTTTTGCCAGCTTAGAAGCTTGATTTAACTGCATTTAGTGGTAACTCCCTGTAATGTATTTGAACTTAGCAGTTGTTCCAGGCAAGTCACAGTAGGGGCTGGCTTTGAAAGAGCCTGGCCTTCCTCTGCCTTTGCATCCCTCTGTCTTCCTTGTGCTAGCATTGCTGCTTGGGCAGCCATGCCCCCAGTGATGCAGTGAGCTGCCTGGGGACCTAAGCCAGCTGAAACTAGTGGCTTGGAGTTACGTTTTACCAAAGCTGCCTGGCCTGACATGAGTATGTGACTGAAGGAGCACTGGGACCAAAGCAGAGAAAGGGGAAGGAGTAGCAGGGTGAACCCCATCAACTGCAGCTGATGCTTCTATTACCCTAAAGTGACAACAGGACTAGAGTTTTAATGTGGAAATGGCCTTCTTGCATCACTAAAAAGTTGAGTTATGAACTTTATAAACTAGATTTCTTTTTATTTATATACTTAATGTGATTCTCTGAGCAACCACATTTGTTTGCCTTGTCAAGAAAATAACTTCAGAAGGATAGCTATCAGAGCAAGAAAGTCTCTTTCCTTCCCTAGGCTTGTGTCTTCAATATTATTTTTCCTTTATCAACCTAGGTACTATGTTTATCACTTATCTAGAAAGGAAAAAATCTGCTTAGATGGATAGACCAAAAGCTGGCCAACACTTTTGCCCATTATCACTTTTAAGGGTTTTGGTGGAGTTTGGGGTTTTTTTGAAAGCTTAGTTCTTTGTAAGGATGTCCCATGCTTAAATGAGCTTTCCATAAACTTGTTATCTTCCTGCTTTGATTAGCAGCCTGCTGAGCTCATAAGTGAGACTCCCATTGCAAGAATATGCCATTCAGTAGGTAGGTAACTAGAAAAAACTTTAAATGCAACTGTGCCTGATGGATCTGTGACACCCAAGTACACAGAGCTCTCAAGACAGGGATGCTGGCTGATGCACTGCTGGATGACATTGTCAGCTGTTCCCCTCATGGAGCTGACTAGGTCAGTTCTGCAGGAGCATCTGAATGGCAGCCTGGGGCTCACTTCCCTTTGTACAGTTTCCAGACCATGGTTTCATGAAGCATTTATCTTCATGCAGCTCCTTTGTCTTAACCACGTCACATGTCTGGCCTGTCTGTACTGCTCTCCTCAGCATGTAAAGGGAGTGGATTTAATTACAGAAATGAAAAACTATCCAGGTCTTCAATTCTGTCTAGCTTTAAAAAGAACTGTTTTGGTTTGTTTGTTTGTTTTTTTTTTTAAGTTAAATTAATAATTTGTTGACAAGGTGTGTGAAAGGCATTCTTACAACAGTAGCTTTAGCTGCAAATAATCTGCTTAAATACATACCTGCTAATCAGCTTTCTATTGACACTCTTAACTGGATACAGCTGAACTTAGGATTTCCATAGACTGTTTTGACGTAAGTACTGTGGATTTTCATTCACAGTATGATCTAAGCATAGATTTGCTGGGAAAGTTAAGTGCAGTCCATGCAGACGTTTTGTGGAGTCCCAGCTGCCATGTTTTTGATGACTGTTGGTTGGCACTCTGGGGACACACAGTCTGAGAAGAGGAACCGGGTGGGCTCAGCCCAGTGTAGCCTGTTCCCCACATGCTGCTGAGTTTGAGTCTCCTGCAGCTTGCACCCTGCACAGTTTAGACTTCTCAGTTTCTTACTTTGAAGTTTAACTGTGCACATTCCTAAGCTCCTTGATTTACCTTACAAGACCAAATTGACTTGCTCCCAGATGGTCTGTTTTGCTGTGTTATTGCGTATGACTATTTCTACCAAAATACCTTTTGGTTTAATGGCTTAAATATGCATTCCTGCCCCAGAATGTGTCTTTGGCAGCCATGGTGTGACTGTCAGCCATGGGGCTGATGGTTACCAGACAATACTTCCTGCTCTCAGTAGCTGGACACTTGTGCAAGGATTAGCAGTGATAGGTGTTTGGAGATGGGCTTTTCCAAAGGGAGTTCAAATTCAGTAACAGCTGGGTTTTGAACTCGAGCTTCCTTAAAATCTCCAGCTACAAAGACTAAGCTTTGTGGTTTGAACGTAAGCACCATTGTTCTGGGAGCCTGGAGCAGGTAGGAATGTCCTGCTTGTCACCCGTTTTCCTTCCTAACATGAAAGCTAGTGTGTAAACTTCTAGTTACTCGTTTAATTATGTAAGTGGAAATTGCAAGGGCTGCATATTTCTTGTGAGGTACGAAACTATTCCTCTAAGTTAATTGCACTCCAAATTGTTTCAGAGCCTCCTCACAACCATGCTGGATGTGATCCATCTCAGTCCTGCTACAAAACAGCAGGTGCAAAGCTGACTCACCCTGCACCCACCTTGGCCCTTTGAACATCACCATTTGTGAGCTTTTCCCCGTGGTCTGGAGGGAGAGGCCTGTATGTACCCTGGACTGGCAGCAAAATGCCAAACCCCTCTCTCTCACCTCCAGTAGCTGCACGGCAATTGATAAACTGTGTTTCCTTCAGAATACCTTCATGTTCCTTTGTATTACTAAATTATCTTCAAGATGCCTTGGAAGTTCAGATAGAAGAGACTGTTGTGTTCTACAGTGAATGTGATTCGGTTTTCAGGTTAAGGTGATCCTTAAAAATACTTAATAACAGGTAGACGTTTCTTTCACTTATTTGAGACAGGGCCTGACTTGCCACATTTCATATATTTGCCTGTTTGCCTGCTTGAACATTCTGCCACTTGTAGTGTTTGCAGCATAGGGGATGTGAATTTACTTCACGGCAGAGAAGTGAGTGCTTCACGTTATTTATTAAATCATACCTGCTTAAGTGTTGCTTAAAGCAGGCTTTTTTGGTTACCTGCCTTGTCTAACTTGCCCAAGAACAAAAATATGTAACGTGTTTAATGTCGTTTATCATTAGTCTCATTAAGGAAGCAACACCAAGAGAAACCTGGTCATAAACTTGAGAGCATGTTTGGATAGAAGAATTTTCAATATTGAGAATCTGCCAATACCATGAATTAATTACTATATACATGTAAAGATATATATTGTATAGAGAATGAAATGAGCCTGTCTATAGCAGACTTACTGGTCAAGTGAACATCCAGCTTGCAGTGTGAAATACAAGGTTTGAGCAATTAAATGTTAGTGCAGTGTTATATCACATAGTATTAAGTACTTGGACTTTTTTGTAGTAATTATCCCCATTTCACATCCCCCCCATCTATTAAAATGCTGACAGTTTACTGTCCTAGTGAACTCTGTTTTAGAATTTCAGGTAGGCTAATGCCTTTTCATAAACCACAACTAGGCCAATGAGCGACTTGGACAATTTTATGAAGATAACTACTGTTTGCAAATAATTTAATTCAGGATTCAAAAAAATCCATTGTATTTTATCTTAGAGCTATGGTTATGGTAGCTTTTAGGAGAATGTAAGTTGAAAAATGTTTTATGTAAGCAGTTTAGCCATAAGGGCTGAATTGGATGATAGTTTTATAATTAGAACAAGAAAAAAAAGTGTGAAAGGAGGTGCTGCACAATCGTAAGGTCTTATCTCTTGGCTACTTTTTGTGAAAATACAAAATAGCTTTCTTGGAGATACAGAGGCAGCTTTTGTAGTCCTTTCCTTCAGCTGCAGTTAACTGTTGATGTGGTTTGGATCTGCTGTTGTTTGCACTGTTGCAGAGTTGCCATGTGCCTGGTTCTCCATGCTGCTCTTGCAGGCATTTGTTTTATGATTTTTGGCACTTAAAAAGCTTCATAGTGAAATACTCAAGATGCAAGTGGCTGCTGTTAACTACTACAAATAAAGGGTAATTCTACATGTCAAAAGCAGCATTTCTGCTCTGAAGATTTGCTGGTACCCAATCTCAGAAATTTTCCATGATTTCCAAAGGTCATGGTCTGGCCCAAAAGAACCAGGCTCTTCATTTATAATTAACGGTGTTAAGAAGCCTAAAAATACAGAATAATCTTGCTCTGTGTTGTAATAATACAGGGAGAGACAGCTGTATGATTGGGAAGAGAGGCTGGGACAACCAAGTGGAGGAAAAATATAAATATTTGGAGGGAAAATATTAATGGCTTAGCTATTTGAATAAAGAAGTAAAAATTGCTTCTGGCTACCAAGTGTAGCATTCTATATACTCTGTCCTTAAAGCTTAAAACTGTCTAGTGTTACACGTAAAATTGAACAAACTTCACAGACAAATGAATAGTGCATCTTTTGATCTCTATGGCTTGATTTTTCCCTGAAATGCTCTTGGACCATTTGTTTCCTGCAGGGTTTTTTGGTTTTTGGTTTTTTTTGCTCAAAGTTGGTGGTCTAAAGAAGATGTGGAAGAGTGGAGGAAAGCACTTCAAGAAGGGAGAGGAAACACAGTAGTAGTGTACAAAAATTCAGGTATCCCTGAAGTGAAGGATGAGAGAAGTTGAAATAAATTTGTGTGTGTGCTACTGGAGAAGCACATGTTCCAGTTACAAATTTTTCTTCCAAGTTTAGCAGGAGTTTAGTGAGAATACTCTTCAGCTGAGTAGCAATTGAGTTTGGTTAATCAGTAGTTAAATGGCCAAATTAAGGAATTAGGGACAAATCTTGAAAAAGGCAACTTTCTTTTAAAAAGGCAGTTATAAAATACATTATTCAGTCTGCAGATGGACAGGGCTGTGCAGAATACTTGTTGCAGACATTTCAGTCTCGAGTATTTAGACAAGTTTTGGTCTATGGGACATCTCATAATTTCAAATTACCAATTCTTTAGCTAGTGTTTTTGCTGAAACATTACATGGTCAGCTTCTTGCACCACCATGATACTGGGAGCTCACTGGTTGTTGTAGTAGTTCTGCTCCTTGTTTGGATGGCAGGGATTTAAGTCAGGCTTGTAATCTGCAGGGAAGTGTTGCAGCCTCCAGCTTTGTGAAGGCCAGAGTTACCTTTACGGGAACAACTTTTAACTGCCAGTGCAAGTTTTAAAAGTTTTTTGTTTGCCTTTGTAACATTAGTCTTCTCATAAATCTGAATTGCAAACTTCCTGAAGGGGAACTGATGCGTCTGTTTTCTTTGACAAAGGCGTGGTTTGCTATTTGCTTTTTTTTCTGAAGTGCTTTGCATCATCTGAAGTTCTGTGTGCTGACATTTAAAGATAAGGCAATGATAGCAGCACATTCTTCTGGCTAACTGGAGGCAAATGAAAAGCTCTGGTCTTGCAAATCAGGAATTTGATGCTTCGTCCTCTGTTCGTTTTAAATGAAGTGGATCATTTTAAGCATTTTGCTACAGTTACCTCAACTGAGTCATGCAAGTCTCCTGCCTCTCAGCTATGCCCTTACTCTGCTATAGAAGGTCAGATCCATCTACGTGTGGTTGGTTGTGTAGTACCTCCAATTGGCTCGCTGCCTAGTTCTTGCCATTGTAAAATAATGTCCCCTAACAATGATGTTTCCTCTTCTCCAAAAACATGGCAGTGCAGAGTATGTATATTCAATAACTGTGCCACTGCAGTTTGATAGAATTGTGAAAGCTAATTTTTCTTCTCCTTTTCCTGAGGGAGCAGTTTTAAGAGAAGTTTAAAGATAGGGAAGTAAAAACCTCTCTTGGTGCTGGTGCAGAAAGTAGCAAAAACTGTGAAATCTGCTTGGGTTGCAGAGAATATTGTGGTAGGTTTCAGTTGAGCCTCTGTTGCATCGTTGCCAGTCAGAGATTGAAGAGCTTGGCCTAAATCTGTCCAGATCAGCAGATCTTTTGCACAGACTCGGCACAGCTAAGCTTGCTGTTAAGCCTAATTCAGGTAGACACACGTGCAGATTGATTTCCATGCAGTACAGCTCACTCTCGTAACACTTTCTAGTTCCACTGCAGGTTTCAAGTGATGGTAGCAGGGCCAAGACTCTTTAGTTCCCTTAAAAGAGAGTGCAAGTATCATCCATCAAGTTACTCACATGCCTTTAATGAGCTGTAGCAAAGAAGAATAAGACACGTGTAACTGGAGGCGCTCTGCTGGGGCAGGCTGCTTTCCCTTGAGCTGACCCATTCATTACTGCTTTGGGAATCAGTCTTTGAAAGTACTGTAATTTATTTATCTTAAAGCTCAAACACAGCTGTGATGAGAATTTCCTGTACTGCCTGTACAGAAATCCTTGACTCTTCCCATGCATTTACATAGAGTTTATATTTACACTGTTTGGGCAGTGTGCCAGTCTGCTGTGAAGTGCATGCATGCATGACTTCTCCTGCCTTTGAAGATCAAGTTAACATTTTAGTTGATTTTTCTCTTAAGCAGCCATTCATCTGACTAATTTATTTTAAACCATTGTATTAGAGTCTGTATAGAATGAGTTTTGCTCAAGGTCAGTGACCACACACTTGTGTTAGAGATGCTGTTTCACCTTGCTTCCAGGCTTTGGGTGCAGCTGGAACTCCATAAGGTGTTTGCTGCAGTCATATTAATAGTAGGAGGGTGACTCCGCCTATTGTGGCCTGTCTGGCTGGACTTGGGAACGCTAAATTTCAAACTCAAAAATGCAAGTTGCTAACTTCTGTTTTCCTTTTAACCAGCTACAGATATGGGGAGACAAACCTAGGCAGCCTTCTTAGCAGACCTGTGTTAATCCACAAGTAAAGAGAATTGCACAGCATTTCTCTTTTCTTAATACTCTGCACTTTTTGCCTAAAACCATTCCTCTGTCTTGCATATTTAAATATCTCAGGCATAAACACATGAGCAGTACCTTTCAGATTGGCAGATTTGTATCAGGATGTCCATGTCAGGCTAGAATTGTTTCTCTGCTGTATATCTGAGTATGGGTGTCATTCAACATATAGTTTTCAGGATATTTAGACTTTCAAATTTAGCTAGGTGGTTTATATGTCAGAAAGTAAAGTGCTCTGACAAATATTCTACTGAAATGGGATCAAATAGGGTGAAGTAGCAAATGCAATTAATTTTTTTATTGGAGCTCTTCAGTGTCTCTCATGAGACATTCCTTCTTCCATGTCATGTCAACCTGTCACACTTGTGATTTTTATGCAGGCTCCTGGCATAACTAGGTTCAATTAATTCTCAGCCTAAGAAACATGGAACTTGATATTTTTGTGAAGATCTTTTCATGTGCCCTTGGAGGTGGCACACATTTAATGGATAAATCATATTTATCTTTGTATATAACCATGTTTCTGTGCGTGTGTTCACTGTTTTTAATGCCTGTAAATGAAGATGCGACTTCTGTATTGAACTTGATCCAGTTCCTTTTTTTCTTTTTTTTTTTCCTTTTGGCATCTTCAGTAACCACTTCTGCAGCTTGTGAGAAATTGGAAAGAGACAGGAATGAACTGCAAGTTGCTTATGAAGGGTTTTTGCAGAAGTTAAACCAGCAACATCATGATGACTTAGCTGAGCTGGAGGAGAGGCTTAAACAGTTTTACACTGCAGAATGTGAGAAACTCCAAAGTATCTGCATTGAGGAAGCTGAAAAGTACAAAGCCCAACTCCAGGAGCAGGTTTGTAACACTCAAAGTAGAAAAGTTCTCTAGCAACTGCTTTCTGCTACCAATGAGCCATCAGAGAATCCTGGGTTTTGCTAATAACAGTTATTTTATTTAATGTAAAATTCCACTTCATTGCAGCAATTAAAGTAGTACCACACTGAGCTGCACAGATCTTAAGCTTATGTTTAAATGTGGTGGAGATTGCTTGTGTTCTGTGAGCTTAAGTAATTTCTAGAGCTCCATGGCATATTTGAGGCAGCTTGAGTTTTAAGATTTATAGAAACACCCCTACCCTCTGACCTTGCTTTGCAAGAACTCCATGCATGTGACAGATGCACACATCATCCTGTTGGTAGTGGTAAACTGTAAGGCATTGTTCTCATTTATCAAGTCTTGCACATGGCTTAGCTTCTCCTTTTAAATCCTACTAGACCATTTAAAGCATGCTTGACATAGTGCCTGAAATCATCGAAACAATGCTTTAAACAAGAGTTAAGTTGATACAGGTAAGGGGAGAAAAATCATGTTGTCATATTGCAGGTGGACAATTTAAATACCACACATGAAAGCTTTAAGCTGGAACTCGAAAACAGACACTCAGAAAAAGTAGAGGAGCTGAAAAAGGAGTATGAATCCTCTTTTTCAGGCAAGTATTTTGTATTTAAGTACATGTGCTATAGTACTGCTAGTCATAAACAAAAATATTCAGGGTTTTTGATCATTATGTTCACTTCACTGTTCTTTGTGGCCAGCTATCTTTAAAAACATTGGTTTAATTCCTTCCTTTGGAACTGACAAGTCTTATTTTACATACAGCAATAACTATGATCTCATTATAATGAAACTATTAAAACAGTTTGAGTGGAAGTGACTTCTTGCAGTAAAAGATGTCTGAATTGCCCTCCAAATCTCAAGCGATTGAAAAATTCCTCCCACCCCCTAGTTCTGTAAGGAGCACCTCAAAATTGAAAATGAGGATAAAAAGNGTGATGATGATTTCCATCCTCCTTCCAACTGCATTTCATAGCCAAGTTTCCAGGGATAATTTTTTGTCCTGAAGACTGGTCATGCTTCCATTGCTTTCAAAGAGCAAACTCCTCAACATGGCATCCAAAGTAAGAAAAGAAATGTTTTTCTAGAAGTTTGTGGAAGACACAATTTTAATTTTTGCTGTTTCCTTCCATGAACTCAACTTTTGTCAGATGTGGCCTGAGATGAATGCTCTCAAAGCTGGCAGACTGTCTGCTAATGAAATGGATACGTGAGGGGACAATCAGCAAATCTGAAATGGGAATAAATCTGACACTTCATACATGCTTTGCATCAGTTAATGATAATGTTCTTTCTGTGTTGCCATCAGCTGCATTTGTGCATATATATGTAGCTTGGCTCTTCAGGCTGTTTCTTTTCAAAAAGAATTTTCACATCTTTTGTGATATTAATAATCTGCAAAAATAATCTGTTTTAGAGCTCAAGAGTACCCATGAATCTGAGAGGAAGTCGCTTGAAGATTCCTTTAAAGAGAAGCAGGAATTGCTGGAGGTTTGTTAAGGGCTGGGTTCATTGCAACAGTTTAAAACTCGAAAAGCAGTTTGGAGATGTACACTGAATTCTTGGCCTAACTACACAATGTATTTGCATTTCAGAAAAAAATCGATGAACTGAAAAATGAAAACAACTCTCTGAGTGAGAAGCTGAAATTAGAAGAACAAAAACAAATAGCCAAAGAAAAAGCTAGTCTTGTAAGTCTTGATCTTCCAAATGTGGATGTGGATGAGCAGATCTTGCCAGGTTTATTTTACTGCATAATGGAAAAGGTTTGCAATGAAGCCTGATAGGGTTCTACTTGGTAATATGTTTTGTAAATGGCTCACCTGCCAGAAGTTTTCCACAAGCACTTGTGATGCTGTGTATTAACTTTACCATTATAATTCTATAAAGCTGTTGAGTATCTAAGTCAGGGCTGTAAATAATAGCCTAAGCTAAACTGAAGACCCGTGTCTGTACAGGAGTTGTACCATAGCATTGTTCTGGTACAACAGTCAGTAACTGTTGTACTGGGGCTATGATCAGTGGGCTTGCATCACTACTGCAAAGCTCATTTCTAATGCATTTATTCAAACATTGATTCATACTTTTTACTGATTTATCCTTCAAAAACCTTTTGTCCTGCCCCTCCTTCCAAGGCTGCTGAGTTACTCTAATGCTCCTGAGATAGAAATGGGTTCTTAGAGAGAGGGTTTTTTATGTACTGGGTGATAGAGTTAGACACAAACATGCTTATCTGTCTGGTTACTCAGAAGTAAGCGGAACACCAGTAGTATTGCTTATTCCACAAAGAGAAATTCCATGCTTAAAGACTCACTTAGGATGCCTCTAGTGGAAGCTGCCCTAGTTTTCACTGGAATTTGTTTTGTTTTGTTTTCTCTTATTGCTTGTTTTAGTAGCAGGACAGAGCTGCCACAAGAAGAATCTGCAACCACAATATGTGGCTGTGGCAGTGGGAGTTTGAACTGTAATTCCACAGGCACGCTCAGATGTTGCTTAAATTAAAGGAGCAATAGTCAAGTGCCTTTACATAGCTGCAAATGTGCTTTGTGCTTTCCTGACAGCAAAAGATGCATGATAAGCTTGAGACTTCTCTTTGGAAAAGCACCAGTTTGACTCAGCATACTCTTCTGTACTAAACAGAAATTCTGCAGTATTGGAATTCCCAATAGCCCTCTGAAGACAGAGATGTATTTCCAGCTCTCTGGTATATTTAAATAGTGTCACTTGATATTCCCAGGTTTTTTGCTAAAACCTTATGTAGGCCCTTCAGTCTTTTTATTTGGCTGCATGTTCTCCTCTGAGTAGCTGATGTGGGGGCTCAGACTTAAATTTAAAAACACATTTTAAAACCACTGGACTTGAGAAGGGAAAGAAAAGAAATTGAATATTGAACATACTACATTTAAACTTCTCAGGATTGCTTTTCTTGTTAGCTCCTAGATTCCGTGTTAAAGTCACAAAACAGGAACAAATTGGTGCCTTCTGAGGCAGCACAGCATGATTCACCCTTGCACAGACTTCTCAAAAGAAGTTAACCAGAACCACTAATGCAACAGGCCTTAAAAACAAGCAGGAGAATGAAGTGTTTAGGTGATGGAGCCCCTATTACCTGTGACATGTACTGGCCCTGTCCTTCTGGGACCACACCCCACAAAAGTGCAGGCATTGCCCTCCTGTCTGAGGTTTCTGGTGTGGCAGTGAAGCTGTTACTCAGTGCAGTGCACCTGTGTTCTTACCCAAATGCACTAAAACAAGTTTTGTTTGATTTTGAAGATAAACTTAGTTACACAACATGCTTAATCATTGATTGATTTCAGCTTGTGTTCCATCCTCACTACCTGGAAATGGACTAAGACTTGCTTTATTTTTCCCTTTTTTTGGCTATGACTGCCTTGAAATGCAGAGAATGTGTTTTACTCTGCAGTGTTTGAGTGGTTTCTTACTCTGGAAAATAGGTCCTTGAGGGAACCACATCTTACCCTGCTCTGGCCTCCTCCTGCTGTCCCCTCCAACTCCCAGAAAACAACAGAAAAAGGAGAAATAAAGAAGTCCTAACTTGCTACATTGTAGATAAGTCATGGATGTGCAGCAGTGCAAGATTTGTATGTGTAATTGCATTTTCAGGCTTTAGAAGAATGTAAAACTGAAAACTTTCAATTTCTGCTTATGAGCCAGCTACCTTCAGACTCAAACCAGAGAAGATAAGCTACAGTCAACTTCAGAACTTAAACTTCTGGTGCTTTTTTGAACTGTTCTAATGCCTGAAAACTCTTCAGATGTTTACTCTAATTATCTCTTGGGATGGGTTATGAGTAATATGAAATAAATTTTGGAACTCCTAGCCTTAAGGCCTTTGGGCACTCCTGTGAAATGAGTTTTGCTGTGACAGCATTCATGCCTTCCTTTGATTCACAAGGGTTTTTGCATGTCTGTGCATTAAATGTTTTCTGAACAGCTTCTAATGAAGCAACTGCAACTGTCCACCTACCCTGAAGGACAAATAAAAACTGAGGAGAAAGTGATTATCAGATCTTGTTATTTATTCTAGTACTTGACATGATTTCACGTAGAACAAGTAACTTGTTACTGTAATTATTTTCTTGTTTTTTCTTAGTAGCACAGAAACATCTAAATAATTCCTGAAATTCAGGGTACTAAGCAAACTCTCTGGCAATCTTTCAGAAAAACCCGCAGATTATGTACCTGGAACAAGAGCTGGAAAGTTTGAAAGCAGTGCTGGAAATCAAGAATGAGAAACTCCATCAGCAGGATATAAAGCTAATGAAGATGGAAAAGCTGGTGAGTGTTCCTTGGGGTATGGCAGGCTGGGGCTATGTCTCTGACTTGTGTTCCTATAATGAACTTGGGCTGGACAGACTTACATGCAAGAATTAATCTTTTTTGTTTAAAAGGAAACAGTGATGGTACATGCTCACATTGCAGGTACAGCTTTGGGATATAAGTCAAAAGGGGAAAAGAATGACTCGATGCTCTAAATGACCTTTTAACATCTTCAAACAACTAATAGTTTGCATAAACTATTGGTATGTTAATACAGGATTATGTGGGAGTCTCTTCCCCCAAAGAACAAAATCCTTACCTGCCACATTGCTCAAGTGGTATGGAAGATAGATTGCAGTGTCAGGAAAACATTAACAAGGAAATGATCCTAATTTAACAAGAAGAGATAAAATATGAAATGGAGTAAGTCTTGATTAGCTTAGGCCAATCATTTTAGCTGTCAAGCTGCTTGTGTAGCTGTGTGGCTGTTCTCCTGACCTATGTGTAATTCCACATGAGAAGTCAATTTTGGAGGCAGGACTTGTAATCACTTAGCATGCTCTTATTTGTGACAGGACAGGGTCCTTCTCCTGGGTGGGGCCTTTGAACATTGTTGTAATACTTGCTTAAGCAAGACGTTACTGAGGAAGTATAGAAAGAGGTTTGGATACAAAGGGACACATTCATGCCAGTTGTTGTTCAGTATTGTGCAGCAGTGTATGTCACCCTAGTCTACAATTCCTAGCAAATTGCTAGCAAACCTTCATCTTCTCCAACAGACATTGGCCACAGTGTTCAAGGCCTTGGACAATCCAACCACTTAATCAGTTTTTCCTTTTATTTTTGATAACGTCCTACAGCAACAAAGTAGAATCAGAAGAGCAGTAGGGAAAGCTGTTTACTCAGAGGAACTCTTGAATTTGTCGTGTTATTTCTAGACAGTCTTCTGTCTAGAAAGGCGCTACAGTGTCTAAAACTGCTGCCCATCACTGGCAGAAGTTACTGGAATGTGCTGGTAAACAGTAGATCCCTTACCCAGTCCTCCTTGTTGGCATCTAATCAGCACAAGTGACCAAGTGCCAGTGTTATGGAAGGATAAGGTAAGTAGGATGTTTTTGTATGTACTGTAACAAGCTCTGCTAACTCCAGATTGCTAATGTCTGTGATAGCTCAGTCAGAATTTTGATGAATACATGTATAGGTTATTATACAAACTTCAAACTGTGGCCTTCTTTCTAAGGTGGAGAACAACACAATCTTAATGGATAAATTAAAGAAGGTTCAGCAAGAAAATGAAGAATTAAAAGCTCGGATGGACAAACACATGGAGCTTTCAAGGTGAAAAATATCTGTGGACATTTAGACGCCCTTACTAATCAGGGGGAAGGGGTTGACATGTCACAAGAAGGAAATATTGGTCAATGCAATTTTGTAGTACTCTGTGAAAGAAAACATCCATTTCATCCCCACTTTTATCTCTACTAGTGTGCATTCCTTTGTAGTGTAACAAGCAGGAACATCTTGAAAGGGGGTAAAGGTTTAGTATGTTCTTCAGTATTCCAATATTTTAGGGAAGAAAAAACAACTCAGAAATACCATCATACAAAGAGTGTCCCTTTTAAGTACTACTGGCTTGTAAGTAACCACTTCAGTGAGTGATTTGTCCTCAGTTCAGATCAGTGTGGTTTACTTAGCAGTAACGGTAATATTTAACATGAATAAAACAGGTCTGAGGTCCTCCTAGTGGTTGCTTAGATGGATGGCCAGACTCTACCAGTGTGAAGGAATCTGTAGCTTCTATGTTGAGCTGAGCCTGCAACAAGACCCAAGGGCTCCAACACAGCCATTTAAAAGCATGTGTCATTTAAAGCAGGACAAGCCTCACTTTTCAGATGCTTTTTCTGGCCCTTAGGGATGTTTCTTACTGGGACTTTCTCCTGCTTTCTGCAAGCTACCAGTTTAAATATAGCTAGGATGAAAACATGCTCAATCCTCCTATTAAAGCTGGAATTCAGTTGTGAGCCAAGCAAGAGTTTATGCGCTTTCAAACCTTTCTTTTCAATGCTGCAGCCTCCAAGTTGGGTTACGTGTTCTAATGCAAATCTTCCATTTGCAGGCAACTTTCTACAGAGCAAGCTGTTTTACAGGAGTCACTAGAGAAAGAATCAAAAGTAAACAAACGCCTGTCAATGGAAAATGAAGAACTTTTGTGGAAGTTGCACAATGGTGACCTATGCAGCCCAAGAAAACTGTCTCCCAGTTCTTCATCTGTGCCTCTTCAGTCCCCACGAAATTCTGGTAACTTCTCTAGTCCTGCAGTGTCACCAAGATGACATCTCTTGAGAGAAAGAGGGGCCTGCATTTCATTTCTGATCTGCAGAACCTTTCCTAACTTTAATCACAGGAGAAAGAGCTATATTAGCCGCTTATGACAACTAAACATAACTGGAAACTATTCTGTGCAAAAACAGCAATAGGAGACTGTGAATATGGGAGTAAGACATTCACTCCTCCCAAAAAGACTTATGACCTCTGTGGACATTGTTGCACAAAGCACTTACAGAGCAAGGAAAGACTTGTTCATTGCCTTTTCACCTAACCATAAGAAGAAGCTCAGGGGCTTAGAGATAAAGATCATCACCTTTATAACATGTTCCTTATCACCGACACTTTTTTAAGGCTGTGTGTGTGTGTGTGTGTGCCGTGGATGAAATGGGTGTAACACACTGTGTGTGTATAATGCTGCCTTCTTTGCTGTGTACGTAATAAAGGATAAAAGCTGAAGACTACACATTGACATGTACTTCCTTAATACTGCTCTCAGTATGCACGCTTAACAGAGTACCCTTGCCTGGGAATGAGGAGAAACTGCCACTGGTACTGTAGGATAGTTTCCTTCATCGTTCTGGCTTCAGTTTGATAAAAAAATGGCATGAAGACCCTTGACAACTGACTCAGTATCTTGGCCAACCTGAGTATGCAAATTTGAATTAATTTTAAAAACAAATTGAATTGCAGCCATATTTTGCATGGGTTCTTGGTTTCATGTCCATGCACAACTCTGCCATTTATGAGGAGACCTTTTTTGCAGGGTGCAATGGATTTTGGATTTCTAGTCAATAGGGCTGTAGTCAGAACCACAGTAGCCCTTAAGGTCAGAAGTTCTTAGTTGAGTTGCAGGTTCAGAAGCCTAGACCTAGCATCTTAGCTGTTGAAAAGGAAGCACGAATTTCCCCAAAATAGCATGTCTCGTTCCTGAGGATAAACAAGATGTAGATTTGAAAGCCAAAGAGAAATATGCAGTAATTGTAACTAGGTGCATTCTTGATTCAGCTCTGAAGAAGATTAAGTAATTTGTGAATTCCAATGTAGCTGGTGGCACACTTTGCCTTTTTAAGCATTAGCATTTGTATTAACATTCCTCAGCATTGACTAAATTCACCTGAGGAAGAGGTGGTATCTTGAATTTTATCTTGCTAATTCTGCCATACTTTTCCCCTCTTAGACTGCAGGATATTGGTGTTTTGACAGTTCATCTGTACAAGAGATTCTGTAGAGTAGGGGGAAAAGTTGTCCTAGCTGCTGGAACTGGAGGGATGAGGGCATCAGCATTTCTGGAAATATCACATGCTGAGTTTTGGCTTCAACAGGGTAATTGTATAGCCTTGCTCCACCCTTGATCAGACCTGTTTAAGATGACTGCTTTGTACCTACTAAACCAGGCTCAGATTAGTCTTAGAAAATACTACTGATGCTTACAGTAGCTTGGGCTTCACAGCAGGGCCAGGACCATTGTTACACTGCAGGTTAGCTAATGCTGGTAGCTGGCTGAGTTTCCCAGTCCTTTTCAGTAGCTTGGGGACAAGAACATTTAGGGAACTCAACTGGAGAACCATTGCAAACTATTTTACCTAAGACTTAAAAAATCTTGGCTAGTAATGAGGAACACGGACATAGAAACAAGACTGATAACAGTGCTCATACAGTAAGTAAATTTGTAACATATTTAAATTTTTGATTGACTGTTTCATCATTAAATTTACTTAAACCTCTCATAATGTACAAGTTAAGGGTGCCATTTCTATGGAAGAGTATGCTTTCTTTTAATCCTTTTTAGGGCACTGTACAGACCACTTATTCGTGGTGTCAGTACTTAAAACATTTACTAGGAGGTTCAAATTTAACTGTGAAAATACCACATTGGCTACAACTTGGCTTTAAGTATGTCTTGGAACATTCTTACTTTCTGCGGTCAAAGAGATTTGATTGCATGTATTTGAGCTGAATGCTTTACAATAAATTTTTTGTACAGACTGAAGGATTTTTCTTCTGCTTGTGTTAGTCAAATGATCTTTAATCTAAGGAGGAACATTTTTCCAGCTATTAAAAACTCTTAGTATCTGCTCAGCACAGCAAAACAGCAATTGTGAAGCTTCATTGCACAAATTATTAGAGTTCAGCTCCTCAGAAAATTTTCCCCTTGTTACTCCACCTGCAGGCAGAGGATTTACAGAGCTTTCTTGTGAGTCTTCAGAACATTCTGCGTGTGAGAAAAGCCACAGTTACAGGTTAGCAGTGTAACAGGTCCTGGCACGAGGACACCTACCTAGCCACCTGTAAGAACTTTATTACTTTAGTTGCAGCGTAATGCCTTGTATAAAACATGCAAGCAGAGTTCACACAAATGTTTGAAGGTCAAATATGGCATAGCCCTTCCTGTATCAAGAGCAGGGAAAGCTTTTCCAGGCTACCGTACAGAAAAGTAAGTATGGTATAGTAGATAATACAAAGACTGTTAGTTCATTGATAATTTACCTCCACAGTACAGGAGAGTCTTCATGTCTAAACTGCCTGCAAGTAGACTCTTTAGTGCTTTTATGAAGAAATGAAGACTGCTTATATATAGAAATCAGACTACAGAAATACCTGTTCAGTGTTTGTCCTGTTGGTCTCAACAAATTAAATAATTCTGCTAATCTGTAAATACTGTTTCAATGTTTTTCTCTGAGTATTACTATTTCAAGCTTTAACCTAAGTACCATGTATTAGTAAAGGCTTTGTTCAATACAGTAGCTTTTACATATTCTGGGTTTTTTTCCTTAACATAAGGTTTCATTCAGGAAAAGCCAGAAACCTGTTCACCATCATCATAAGCCAAAGGTAAAGCAATTGAACAAGTGATTTTCTTCAGATATTCAACTTATTCTCAGTTCCAACTCTAATAATAAATTTCAGAGGAAGCTACAGTGATATTTAACAGCTGTACCAAATAGTTTGTTGCCATTCAAATTATTCGTAGTATGTATGGTTCACCTTCATTACCTTTCTCTAAAGGTCATTGTAGGAGTTGCACAGTATTTTCTATAAAATTTGAGGTGAATCATTTCCTTGAGCTAACTAAAGACTTGATGTTTCTCATTACTAACACCAAAGACACTTCCATGTAAACTGGGATCGTGCAATTCCTGCAGGAAATTCCTTCTAGACAGTAACCAACCACTGATCTTGTCCAACAGCCAGGAAATCATTTAGGGCTGAGCTGGAGCTAAAAAGGTCATCATAAAGTTGGGATAACCACTGAACCCTTGAGAAACAAATACCTTCTGACCATTACTGCTGCCTTGCCTCAGAAGAGCAGTGACACAGGTATGGAAATGAAAATAAGAGCACTGGCATCTTTAGGCATGTAACTTGGGCAAGTCACTTAAATTTAATTTCCAGGGCTTCATTCTCTTACCCTGTCACTGTTCATTTAGGTGGAAATGTCCAATTAACTACATCAATGTTATATCAGCTCTGCCCAGGAGACTTTCAAACAAATAAAAACTATGCAAAATACGTAGTAAAAGAATTCTCATAATTTTCAATTACAAGAATTATTTTGATGCTTGGTGGGAGGACAAGGACAGAAAGGATGCACAGGACATGACACCCACCAAAACTCTTCCTTAGAGGCACTGCTTCTGTGTCAGTCTTGGGACCTGCAAGTGATGCATACATGTAACCATTACACCCCAGGGGACTACCCAAGCAAGGGATTTACACTGTCTTTTCCTCTCCTGCCAAACCGTCATCAAGGAAGTGATACCTCCACTGTGCTGTTGAACAAGTGTGGGCAGGTGACATGATCTCTCACTTCCCAGATACTTTGAAGGATATCAATTGTTGAATTACAGGCTCAAATGCACTTTGAAATTTAGAAAGCTGGCACAACTCCTTTAGTTCAAAGGGAAAGACATTGTTCTGAGAAATGAAATGAAAAGGAATCAACACATCAACACTCATCTAGAAGCTCAAGGATTGTTAAAGTTAATTTGGTCAGAATAAAAAAACAAACATATGGTACAAGGACATTGTATAACCTACTTAGTCCTTTGGATTACAGTGTAATGTTCTTGATACATTTTAACAGATGACCTTGCCTCTTACACCATCAAAGTTAGTTCTACTGCGTGCTATTTAAATGGGGTTTTTTTAGGTATCTTATTTTCAGAGGCCAGAAATGAAAAAAGATCTTAGGGAATGTTCTCCATTTAGCCTATTACACGAGACATGTATAGAACCATTTCCAGTCTTTACCATGGGTATTTCTCTTTTCAGTTAAATTGGTTTCGTTTCCTGCATGCTGAAGAAAAAGCATTTAGCAAGCTTGTTTAATGTTTTCATTAGCTACACTACTAATCAGATCATTGACTTTATTGGGAAGCTGCCACTTCTACATTACTACTTAAGAGCTGTCAGCTACTCAAACAGTGATGTACACATCTGCTCAAAGGTCTGAATTCTCTGGAGCACAGGGTTACCTCAGGCCTTCAGCAGAAGGAAGCTTTAGGAATTCCAGTCAAATGCAGGCTGAGACAGAGGGAAGTGTGTGACCAAGGGACCAATTCCTGCTTTGCTTCCTTGTATGTTCAGAATAAGCTGTTTTCCACTTGCCTTGTAAATAAAATGGCTTGCATTAAATTCATTTTTGTCATTTCACTACTAAGGAGTAGTACTAGATTTGTATTGGAAGTGCTAGCCCACATAAAGTTGGTGCTTGAGACTAAGGGAAAAAAACAATGCCAAAATGTCCAACAATGTTGCTATCAAGTTCTTACCTTCTCTTCTCTCAAGTTCTTTCCTTGGTAACTAAACCCAGGGTGAGAGAAACAGTGGCTTATTTATCCAGGTATAGTTCTGTGTAAATGAAAGTCTTTCCTTTTCTCCAAAGTTAATTAAATACAATCAAGTTGAACTTATTAACCTAAGAAGAAATTCTGCTGTAAAACTTAACATTATTCTAATGTTTGCTTTTTTTGCCTTTTTTTCTTCCTTCCGTAAATGTTACTATAAATAAATGCAAGTTTTACCTTTAGCAACCATAGTTTGCTACATAGATTACTAAACATAACACCAGACATCTATTGAGGAGTGAACTACTAAGTTACATATTATAAGGTTGTAAGAATGCAACAACATAAGGAAAATTCAGCATACCCAACAGCTTACAAGTCTCTGGAGATAGTAAATATATATTAAGGTGCTAGAGGGTATTAATCTTCATCAGGAGAGAAAATACTGTGTTTGTCATTACACATATATGAAAATGAGCAGACACACATTTATGTTTTCATAATGTTCAGAAATTTAATTATTCTTGCAAAATAAACAACTGCTATTGGCTAACTTTGTTACAAGTCTTTTTTAGTTTGCTTTTTTGTTGTTGTTGTTTTAAACACGTACAGTACTCTTAATGTTAAAATTGCACATTCCACACAGTGGGTTGACCTCATGCAAGAGTCTGAGGGAAAAGACCATATGCAAAGGAAAGCCCAAAGAGCACCTGTTTCTAAATATGCACACACCCTATGCATGTTCAGGCTTAAACTTTGATGCTTCATAGTAGTTTCATTAACTCACAACTCACTACTGCTGGACATAGTGAATTCTGTTGTGGCCTGTCAAGCTAGTCAACATGGAATGCATTGACATATAAAAGAAACAGCGAGAGAGAAGCTTCATTTAAACATTAATAACAAAAATTAATGGCTATAATGTCTAGTTATATACAGGTCAGTACACATCCACAAGTCTTTCCTATCACTTTAGTTCAACTTTGGTAGCTACTGTTGTTTCTCCTTGTAGGTTCTGAGCTATACAAACATAGTTTCCTGCATCTATGTCTTCAAAATCCTCAACAAGAAGAATACTCTTGGAGATTCTTGTAGTATGTCCAATTCCTCTGTTTATCAATCTCCAGAAGTTTTGAATAATCACAGGTCTCCTGGACTGTTACAAAACAAAACAAAAACAACCCACCCACATAAAATAGGTGATCCTGCAAAGTGTATTTAGTGACACCACCCCATCCCCCTGAAGCAAGAAGTTGGAGAGTAGGAGCCTATATCCAAAAGTCAGCCCTAAGTGAGGGAACTGAAGGTGCAACATTCCTGCATTAAATACTGATGTACCAATAAGCTTTGCCAAATAAGGATAATGCAATGGCTCTTCCACTCCAACCCCAGGTACTGAGCTTGCCAAAGCTCTGCCTGGAGCCTGTGTGTGAGCTCAGTTTTAGGCCACTTACTAAAGTTGCACTTGTGTACCTGATCAAATAAGAGAGGTATCCTGGGGGTGGTGTCAGGATAGATGTGTGCGCTCATTTTCAGACTTTAAGCATGTCTCAGAAAGAAGGCAGCAGTGGCATGAGTTAGTTGGTTGAGCTTTTGTTCTCTTCTAGCACAGCAAACAGCAGTAAGTCACACGTTGAAAACTAATTCCTCCTCTAGTTTTAGAAAACACTGTATTAGATAACATATAAACAAACAGTAACAACTCTCAAATACTTCTGAGTGTTTGAATCCTCACATTCTGCTTTCCAAAATGGAGATGTAACTTCAAAGCCAAAAACACAAACCTTCCTTGCCATGTTTATATCGAACAATGCTTTTTCAGGGTTTTTTGTTACTAAATAAAAGGCTTTTTTTTT
>VZTR01032762.1:70966-89058 GCA_013400775.1 Chaetops frenatus
TTTTTTTTTTTTTTTTTTTTAATTCTGTAAGAATTCTCTAATGGGCTGGTTATGAGGTCACACTGCCTGGCACCTCAGAAGGTCCCAAAATACTGGATAAGAGAAATTGGTCCAAAGATAGACTAAGGCAGTCTCTTTTCTGGCAAAATCCATCAGCTGCTAGTCAGCAGCTTTAAGCACACAGGCTTCTGCTATACCAATAACTGGGATAAAAATCCAAGAGAGAGGTTTCTGCTTGGAAACCATCTTCCCTTGCTTCGTGAAATAGGTGGATTCACCATTTACCAACATGAATGCTACAAGGCTTAAGCTAAATGTAGCCATAGGGTAAGTTAAGACACTTACACAGAGCCAAAGCTACAATCTCACACTTGCAAAATGACCAGTACAAAGGCAGCTCCCAGCCTTCCCTGAAACTTAGGGATGAGTCACAGTGTAGTCAGGGACTGCTTAGGAAGTGGCAGGCATTACCAGCTTTAGAAAAAAACATAAAAATTATCGGCAGCTGTAAATGTCATAGAAATTCTTAAACCTTTAAAAGTAATTAAGCCATTTAGCAAAGCACTACCTCCTGTTCCAAGCCTGAAAATTAGTGCTACCTACAATCAAGTAATACTGCACACTTAATTCAAGTCTTAGTTCTTAAATATAGCAAGTGGAACTTTCTTGACCCTACTGAAAGTGAAGGTAAAGGCTGTGCAAGATGGACCCTGTTTGCCTGGCTGGGCTCTTGCTAGTCCATTTTTCCTCAAACTAATTGCCTTCTGCTTTGAAGCCTGTTGCATGGAATCAGATTAAGGGTGGATCTGTAAGCATTCACAGCAGGTAAATGAGCAAATGCAATTGTCAGGGAGTGGCAAGGGGAAACAAGAAAAAAAAAACAACAACTGAGTGGAAATAAAGAAGAGGGAGAGGTTAGTGACTACAGAGATAAAATGAGGGTCTCCACAATGCACCATACCTAGGGACAAGCAAGGATTAATGTGCTGCCTCTGCTCAGGGCAGTAGGTGAGAGCCCAGCTGCTGGGTGGTATGGGGTGGGACAAAACTATCACTGAGCTCCCAGCACTGAAAGCAGTAGCATGAATGGGAACATCCAGTGAATCTCAGAACCATGTCAGTCCTTCTTGCATAAAAGGTCTATATCACCAGCAACACTGATGGTCCTGTCTCTTCTTCCTCCACCCCACCTTTTTTCTTCGCAGTACGCAAACACTCTCAGTAAATGTTAGGTCTCCAACGAGCATACGGTGCTTCTACTGACATTTACTTGATCCTTTTGTTGGGGCAGAAACCCAAACACAACTCTCCCCTCCCTATCCCCAGGCACAGCTGGAGCTGAGACAGTTTACCCTAGAGGATAAGCACATCAGCCCTTTCCAGGGCAGATGCAGGCCGCAGGCCACAGGCCAAAGCCTCTCTCACCCTCGTAGGTGGGTGCAGTGAGAGGGTGTAGTCCTTTGCTGATAGTGCATGTGCCCTCCTCTGCAGCTCTAGTATCCATAGCAAACAAGGGAGATAATCTGCAGGCTTTAGCTGTTTATATTCAATCAGTGCTAGAGAGGTGTGAACATGCACATGCCATCAGGTGCTGTAAAACCACTGGGAGCAGCTGCGCCAGTAACAGCCAACAAACCAGGCTGGGGGGCAGCCTAGGGAAGATGCAAAACTAGGGTGGGACACAAATGAGATACAGAGTTTTGGAAGGCCAAGCTGAACCTAGAATGAGGCTGATTGAGAAATGAGCTCCTGCTGTAACAGATCAGGGTGGTTAGAAGGAAATGAGAGGAGACCCTCAGTGATGTGAGTCAGATACACCTTATTTTGTGCAAGAAAAGAGACCACAGATTGACTTTGTGTTTCCTGTGGATTCTTTCAGACAAGGCTGGGCAAAAGCAGATTCTGCTTCTGGATATGGGCAAGCTTAAAAATTCTGTGCTGAGATAATTTATGTACCCAAGCCATGGAGAAGGAAGGGATATCAAATGCAGAGGCATCAGCAGGCCTTGTGGCTTGCCCTAGAACAGCCTCCTGATGCTGGCTGGCTTTGACCGTCTGAGGCTTTCTTTGGAAATGCTACCAGAGGCCAAATATCTCTGGAATGGAAATCTGAGGGATGAGAGGTTTGCTGAATTTGATTTTTACTAACAGGGCTCTCCATCTTTGTCCCTGTGCTACTTCTCAGGGAGATTTTCAGGGAAAGACAGGCTGAAGTTCAAAGGGGATATGCTGCCTCCTCCTGCCAGCATGCCTGAACTGGCAAGAGCATTCAAAGTGCTGCCTTTGTGAAGAACAAACCACATGAGGCAAGGCATAGACCTCTTACCTCTTGCCCTGGGTACTGCCACCTGAAGTTCACATCCATATCTGGCTCCCCGAGGACTGTGCAGACGACATGAACTCTGTCACTGAGCCCAGCTCTACCGGATGACACCACAATTGTGTCTGAGGGTGGGCCCTTGGGAACTGAGAAAGACAGTGTTTAGAAACAGAAAATTAGCTGCTAAGGTTAAATACACTGAAAAAATTGACAGCCAACTTTTGAGTCAGTTTGCTTAATGCAACAGGTGTTTTACACCTGCAACTTTCCTCTCTAAACTGAAACTTGCTAGAATTTAAACCTGATAAATGTTTTATCAGATATACTTTTGATCAAGATTTTAAAACTCTGATTACATTACTTATTTTAATTTTTTAAAATTATTTTCTTAATGTCAGCAGAGGAGTCAGTTTGAGCATACAGAAAACTGCACTTTACCTTCCACATACAGTAGGTGATATTTGATGGAAATCTGAGGTGCTCCCTGTGACTCTGCTTTGCAGTAGACAATACCTTTATGATCAGAAGTAGGGTGCTGGAAGACAAAACCCTTCTTTGCATCATAAATAATATCAGTTCCATCTGTTTCAATTTCTTCTGCTGGAAATTCCCTGTGAAGAGTCACTTTTGCTGAAGGAGTAGTAACACGGCATGGGATGACTGCAGGTTTATCTGGGTTCAGGTAGACAATCTCAAAATAACTGGGACTAGGTACAAAAAGTTCCTCTTTGTCTGTGCAAAAGAGT
This sequence comes from Chaetops frenatus, assembly GCA_013400775.1. Taxonomy (NCBI): domain Eukaryota; kingdom Metazoa; phylum Chordata; class Aves; order Passeriformes; family Picathartidae; genus Chaetops; species Chaetops frenatus. The sequence goes on from VZTR01032762.1 coordinate 74,033, forward strand.
TGACATAATTACAGAAATATTTACATCTTGTTTTAACAGAAAGAAAAGTACATTTGAAAACAGAAAATAGCTATGAGAAACATTTAAAACAAAAAGCTTTGGCTTAATTTTAATACGCACACATAAACAAAAAAACCCCATTGCTTGCATTAAAAAAAATTAATTGAAAATAAAAACAAAATCTTTTTTAATCTTAAGAAAATCTTTGGGATGTCTTTTACTAAGCTTCCAAATACTTATCTGGATCCCATTACCACTGGTAAGATAAGGACTACAAGAAAAAGATACTCTTTGAAGATACAGACTTTTTATACTTACATTTTTAGGCAAAATGTTTGATTTACTGTCCTAAGTAGATGAAATATTTAGTGCCCTTTGAATCACAGTTAAGGAATATTTCCATAATTGGCATTCTTCTTGGAAATATAAATCTGAAATTCCTCTTTCTAGAGTGAACATTTACATAATAACTTGACTGAAAAATTTATTCCAACCTTTCGAAGGAATGTATCCTAAAAACATCAAGCACTTCTGTCTCATGGTCTGATTTAGGCTCCAAAATGTATTGCGAACAATCCTACCTTAACATTTTGTGCTAAAACATTTTCTAGCTGTGAACAGTTTAGCTCTAATGAGGCATCAAAGGTTGTTTTACTATTCTGAATGGTTTCCAGAAGAAAAAAATGAACCATTTGATTTCAGCTCTGTTGTACCAAGAAGCAGTGAACTGTGCACAGGCTCTGGGGGACATCACATGTACTTGAAGAGTGTTTTGCCTCTCAACATGCTACAATAACTCCTCACAGAAATTGTGGCCTTACCAAGGTCAGCAAGGTCAAGTTTTTAAAGGCAGTGCAAGTAACTGGAATAAAGTGGCAGTGGGGGAGAGTCGATGGGGTCATCTAAACGCCATGACAAAATGAATCTTCTGCACAGATTTTTTTTCTTTATCAAGACACATTTTCAAGAATTAAAACATTTTTTATTTGTTTTGTAGAAAATCTTTAGAAAATGCGTTAGTATTTTCTAAGATATATGCCTTTCATTGCACTATCCATTACTTTGGGTACGTATCTTGCATAATCTGTAGGGAAAATGGACTCAAAAAATGACACTAAGCAAGTAATTTTCTGCCCACCAGCAGAGTCTTCCTTAACATCCACTAAAAATAGATTAAATTGTAGAAGCAAAATCTCGACAGTGAAATCACTGACATAGCTTTATTCCTGTCTTAACAGCAAAAATGTTTCCATTAATAACCCCTCAGTGAGTTAATTACCTGTGAAAAAGATGTATGTTGACCCTGTTTTAGTCTCATCCTTCCTGCATTTGTTACCACTGCACAGCTGAAGCCAGCAGCTGTATTCACCTGTGTCTGCTGCAGTGGCGTTTGCAAGGATCAGCTGACTATACCTGTCAAGCTGCTTTATGCTGTGGAAAAATAAAAACAAAAGGCAAAGACAAGCACAGATGTATTTCCTTGTACATTTCTATCAGCTCATTTCCACTTTTGATTTTTCATTCCTTTTCTGCAACTGACCCACTTTTCACTTTCAGGCTCTGTTGCAACTTCCCTTTTCTCTCCAGCAGAGACTGTTTATATGGAGTAGTTTTATTGATTTTAACTACATATAAGAGCTTGCAAGCTCTTGTCTTGTACAGTTCATTTTTTGATTCCTTCAATTCTCCATTTTGAAATGGGGTTGTGAGTGGTCTAGGCAATATGTTCATCTATGTTTTGTCCCAGTTTTTCCATGTATAGCCCCTTCCTTCATTCTGCAAGGCAACCCACATGCATCTCAGTCCTTTTTCAATAATGTAGCACTGCTTCAATAGTATCTAACAAAGATAATTCACAAGTAGTTAGTAGCAGGCACTCTACTGAGACTTTCGTAAAGTATTCACACTGAAAGCAGGCACAAATTATTAAACAATCTTTAACATACTGGTCCAAGTTTCCTCTTGCAAAGAGCTCTTAGTTCAGCTTGGATTTGGCAGATTTCTATCTGTGCAAGAGAACATGCTGTGTATCATACCCAAAAGGAAGAAAAGATGAATCCAAAACATGTCCTAGTCTGTATTATTACTATTTAGCTTCACAGTTCACATTTCACAGGCTATATGAATACCTCAGAATAAAATGTTTTCCAAGGATCAAGCACTAATGTCAACAATACAGAAAAAACATTATGCCAGAACACTGTGTCCTCCAATCATTAATGCAGACACTGAGCTATAGCTTGAAATCACAACAGATAGCAAAATAAGGTCAAAGTTAATTAATTATTGTACAGTGTGTTCTTAACTGAGAACAAGCTATCCAGAAATCAATGGAAATAACCTAGCAGGGTAGTCATCCACAAACATGCACTAACAAAACCTGGCAACTGAGAGTGCAAGTGTTGAAATTTGAGACACGACCATATTAAGCAGACAAAACAGGCCATATAAAATAAAGTATAAATGGTAAAATCTTGCAACTGACCAATGTTTCCAGGATAACTTCTTATTTCATTAGTATTTTTGATGCTTGGAAATCTGACTCAGAAGCCAAAACTTTGCTGCATTGTAGATGCCACAAAGTAAAATATTGTATATAGAAACATTCCCAGATTGTTTAAAGAAACTAGAAAAGTAGCCCAAAATCTTATTCCATACATTCACCGTATTAAACTTTAGTTATTTAAAGTTCAGAACATTTTTGCCAGAAAACTACGCTACATTTAGAAGCTAAAATATAAAGTTATATTAAAAAAATATATAAAGACAGTGTACATAGCATCACTCCAAGAGAATCTACCAAACTCCTCTCAAGCAGCTGCATTCATGCTGACAAAAGAGAGCTTATCTCAAACACATGCTCACTAGGACAGGAACATAACATCTTGCTGTTTTACACAAGAAGAAAATCCTTAGCTTTCAGACTTCAAAGCACAAGCAGCAAAATCAAATTCAGTTATACACACGAGAAGCAGCAAAATCAAATTCAGTTATACACACGAGCACAACTGACATCTCTCCAAGCCTCTGGGAGTCAGCATTCAGTGAAAGCAGTCCCATTTCAGTCTAATTTTGTCCCCTACCACACCCAGTTTCCTCAATATTTGTGAGAGTGCTCCTGTCCAGACACCCTCCTCTCACACCAATGTGCACGTGATGCATGCCCAGCAGTTTGCCCCAGCTTCTTCCATTGGAGCAGCTCCATTTCATGTGAGTTCACTTATCAGATGAAGTTAAATGCAGCTGGTCTTCAGCAGGGGAGAGACCCATGCTTCAGTTAGGCGGCACAGAGACTGTGAAGTCAAACTGCCTTCATCTAGAGTAGCTTTCTGCCATAAAGCTTTACTAGAGGGAAAATGTGCCTGCCCTTGTTTTTATTTTCATCCCTCTCATAGGTTGTAGACCCAGTTTCTGGGTGAGCCTCCAGTTATTAATTTGTTATTCTCAGTCTTACAAAACAGCATTCCAGCCCTTCCATACTGGGGGTGCAAGAGCAACCTTTGACTGTTAACACCACCAATGCTTTCAGCCAGTTCAGCCAGCACACAAAAAGTATTTATGTGCTGCACAAAGCAGAAGAGCATTACAGATAATAGGCTAGTTCTGAAGTTCTGAAGCAAGCTTGTGTGTGTCCTTAAGCTGGGAACCATGTTTGCATGATTTGAGCTTTCTCCCCAGAGTTACAGAGCACACTACAGTCTCTAAAGCTAAGTAAATTATTTCAGTGTGTACTGTTGTGTACTCCAGTTAGAACAGTGTGCAAACACGGAATTTCTGCTCCATCTCAGCAAGAAGCAGCCAAAGAGTCCTCCTCCTCCTTCACTCAGCATCTCTCACTGCCTGGGATATGATAATTTTAGCACATGTAACAGCTCCAGACCTATTAAAAACTGAGACTCTCTAGTACAACAAGGCAAGCACAATATTTTATTTACTAGGTTGCAGAGTATGGCTACAAGGACAAATTCAATGAAAGCATACCCACTAATACTACAGAAATGGCTTTTCTAATTAAAATCTTCCTCCTTAGAAAAGGCATATTGTCTCCCAGGTTGCTGTATTCTCCTTACCATACGGGTGAGTTAAAAATGTGGTAAGCATAGCATGGAGGCAAAACATCTGGCTTTTATCCCTACTTCTTTTTGCAACCACCCATAGAAAATACATGACATTTTTGCTAAATTTAACTAGTTGCAAACCGAAATACCACAGTAGTTAAATGTGCGCATCCCTTCTATTACTTAAGCGAAAAGTAAGAATTGGATGCCTGAGCATCTGTTGCTATAGGGACATTAAAATGAACAGAAGAACTGTAGTCATTAGTCCCCAGGAACTACAGGGATCTCATCACCAGTGCCCTTCCTCCTTTTCACTTTTCCTCTGGCACACCAACCCACTCCTCCTTCATTTGCCATTACCATTTCTGCCACTTCCATCACGTCCCCCTGCTGCTGCCAATTCTTGTTTGCACCAGTGCCCCAACTCCCTCCAGCAAGACCCACATGGAAATCTAAGGTAAAAAAGGCCCAGCCCAGTTAATTAACTTGGGTTCCACCCCACACCTCACTAACTGGTAATGAAGGGATCACGTTCTTGGTCTTTGAGTACTCAAAAAATGTTAGAAGATAATGGACACATGTCTATCTAGATGATTAAACAATTTCTGCTATAGGTTATTATTTGCTATTAATTTTTCTGAATCTCTCCCCTCTGCCCTATATTCATCATTTTGTTTTAAAGCAATGAAGGTAATGTATTAATAAAATTTTTTTAATTGCCTACTGCAGTTGATGCTTGGTGCATGGTCTTGCATGTGCCACAAGGAAGACCTAAGCTCCTCTCGAAAGATCAGAGCTTTGCTAACCTTTTCTGGTGCCAGCTCACTTACAAAGGCTTCCAACTGAGCTAGGTAACATGGTACCTTCATGGCACTTCCAGTTGAACTCCATCAAACCTTTCTGAAACCACAGAACACAAATTTCAAATTTCACATTCTATAGAGCAGACTTTGTTTCATATGCACCTATTAGCACTATAGCAAATACCTTGAGATAATTACCAAAGCCATGCTAAAAATGTGATGAAAATGCAACTACATTTTCTGTGGTCAGTGTCTCCGTAAATTATTACTATTCCATGACTCTGAAATTCTAATCTGTGTTTTCAATTTCTCTAGTTAATTTTAGGATCTTCTGCTTGCATTCAAAACTGATTTAGTCAAACACAGCCTTACTGCTTTAACAACTTATCTCAAAAGCAATGACCATTACATTTCAATACAGATCCTTAAGTATATGCCTTACATACTTCTAAAAGAAAATAAATACTTAGACAAGTTATATCCACCCAGTCAAAATGTTCTATAGCACTTATTTTGTGAAGCGTAACTAACTTTTGTTGTATAGTTAAATTACTACTGTTAACTTGACTGAGTACAGAAATGTAAATTGCTGAGACAACAGGATCCCAAACTACTTCAAACTGGAAAACAGAAAATTACACAATCATGGCATACATTATTTTTTTTTGTTTTCCCCAAACTATCTCAGTTTCTTGTATTTTGTCCCACATGCAACAGCAGAGAACACTAAATTTTGCATCAGAGGAATAGACAGCCAAATAAATAATTAAGAAGTATTCAGACTCCTCTCCAAAAGCTCTGAATATTTGCCCTGCCTTCTTCAATGCCAGATTCTGACACTCAGCACGACCTGGAGGTCTACAGGACCAAATCACGCCATCAACCTGTTTGCAAACGCACAAAACATTAAGACAGACTTGAGAACGACAACCACCACCATGTACACACACACTCCCTGTTGATTTGCACATCTAGCTCTGGCTTGCTGGGAGGCCAGGTCTGCATTGCAGCTAATAAACGCCACCTGCTGAAAGAAACCTGGATAGAACAGTATTCCTTGCAGAGGAATGATCCATAGCAGTCTAAATCGGCCACAAGATCTTTTGAGAGATATTGCTGTGATACACCCACAGCAGGAACTGGCTTGCTGCTGTAACTTACTGTGGCAGAAGTCTTGCACTCATCCAGTGTAGTTCTTGAGCTCCTCAGCCAACAAGGGACAAGCAAATAATTGCACAGAAAACTGGCTCATGAATTACAGGAAGATGAGCTAGAGATCACTGCCATTCATCAACACTCCTCTTGGGAAAGAGAAGTGGAAAGAAGAAGAATATATCTGAAAAACTAATTAACTGGGAGTGATTCTAAGGTAACATCACACCTGCAAATAAGCGAATAGATCACTGAGATTCAGATAACTTGAGTTACTTAGAGAGCGCATAAACACTTGTACTTAATTTAGGAACAACAGGACAAGAGCAGCTGATATCTTGACTCATACCTCTGTGCCTGTCTCACCTAATAATCCAAGAAAAGCTCCTAACAGTTCTTTCTTTGGGTATCACTCACAGTGCTTTACTGTCTCCATGAAACAGCCAGTGAAAACAAATACTACTCAGGGCAATAAAATGCCTGTGGAAGACATCCGTAAGCTCTTTATATGCCTCTCCTCTTTCTAATACAGAAATAAATTACTACATTTAATCTACATTTAGCTATGTGTACTATCCTCAAAAACCAGGAGGGCAATGTATAGAGAGTCTCAGAAAAGGTGTTCAGGGCAACAGGACACTCAGATGGTGGGTCAGAGACAGAGAGGGAGCCGTCAGTTCCTCTTCCTGCTCTAACAAATCTTTATATGGTTTTCATTAAGATGTCACTAGATGAGAGAAAAAGCTTTCCTTGATTTAAAGTGACAATCCTCAGCATTAAACTCTGACACAACACAAAGCCTGCAATTTCATTTTGCACACAAAGGCAACTCTGACTGAACCACTATCTAACTTGCTCCTTTACATGAAGGCTGATGTATTTGAGGGTTTGAGTCTCTTCAGGAAATCAACCTTACTACCTCATGTGGTAGCCACATTAGCAACCAGTACAGCCCAACAGGAGCTGGTCTCTGTAGAGCAACAGAGTTGGTACTGAGCGCCTGACATCCACACACACATTTTGAGAGTTTTACTTTGGAACAACCCAAACGTGGTTCCCTGTTTCTGGCTGGAGCACAACGGTGAACACCACCTTTATTTTAGTTTCATCTGAAGGAAACAGAGTTGACATGCTCTGTTCATGAATATCCCACAGTGCAAATCACAAGGCAGTAACTGGTGATAACTAAGAGTTGCTCATCCTTTTTGCTGTCACTGAAAACTATTAGATAGAACATCTTGATTGTAAAAATGTAAATGAACAAACAAAAAAAAACATCAGTGGTGTTGAACGCAGTAGGGGAAAAAGGTTCTGGATTTTTCCTGCAAAAAATGAAAAATAGCTTACCTGAGTCTAGTGTCTTTAAAAGTGTCTAAATAAGAAGGATAGTTCCAAGTAACATTATTCCCCTTACATCGCAGTTCTATATTTTGTCCTGCAGCCAGGGTTAAGGTGGCAGCCAGCTTCTGGAAATGACCTTTATCCATCACCTGTGTCAGTATGGACTGGGACTTCAAAGAGGAATCCACAGATTCTCTCTCCTTTGTTTTGGGAGTCTTGGGTTTTACTTTCTTGTTAATGGGCTTAATTTTGTTTTCTCCAGGTTCTTTGGGACGCTTACTCTTCGAAGGCTGTCCAATAACTGGTAAAATAAAGAAAAGAAGGCAATGTTACTGATTAGAAAAAGCTTATTTAGTCTTTAGGGAAAAAAAAGGTCTTTCTTATTACCCCAGAGAATAAGTGAAGTTTTGGTCTTCCTAGAAAAGATGCATAAAATTTGGTAAGAGTTAATTTCCATAAGTTTTTGAAGTCTGCCATGACCCATTTTCCTGGGGAAAAAGGAAAAAAAAAAGAGAGCTTTCAGGAACATGTGGAAAATCTATACTTATATAAACAGGGAAATATGCAAGGTATGAAAACTTTACAAATGGTGAGGGAAAGAAATACAGCACTTCTGTCGCCAGCCACTTTTGTCATTTCCACCTCCTGGCGTTGCCATGCAGCACTCAATGCTACACAAGCTCTCCACATTCGTGTCACATGCCCATGAATTCTGCAAAACCTCTTCACACACCATGCTCCCATAAGGGACTCATGAAAAACTGACAAGTGTAGAACTTCATGACAATTTATAAAATAGCGATAGCAATGCCTTTTTCTTTGTTTACAGTAATTACTGAAATGCAAATGACACTTGTCACTTGAAGGTGACTTACTTAAGTTGTCACTTCTCCATAAGAGCCATTAATTTTTACAGTCCAGATGAAGACAGAATCTTATTTAGAGACAAAGAATAAGAGATATCATTACCTCCTAGAGAGAACAGGGATGGCCAGTTGCCTTTACAAATAAAGGAAACAGAAAGAAAAAGTGAGGTGTCTCAAATAAAAAAAAAAAAAAAAAAAAAAAAAGAAAAAAAAAATTCCAACTTTAACTGACATTGGGAAGCACAGTTCTTTTGTGAGGCAAGCCTAAAACCACTTTTGCTGGACACCAGAAACGCCACTAACTGTGCCTGACAGCTAATTGTTGTTTTCCACATGAAAACGCTGAGGTATTTCATTGTACAAATCAATCAACAAGCTCCCTCTGGAATGAAAAACTCAGCATACTCAGATACTCAGCATGAATTAAAACTGGTATTGGCTGCCAGCATGAACAGCAGGACCTCCAGACTCCTGCCAGTGATGGCTCCTGTGACACTCCTCAAACCCCAGCTGGACACCTTGCACTGCATCAGCCTTTAGTTCTCTAAGTCCAGGCTGATATACAACACATTTCTTTCAAACAGCACAACACCTTGTGAGCACAAATTTAAAATCCAGGAAGTTCTAGCATTTTCTCCTTGCATTACATTAGAGAGGCTACAGTGGGTCAGGCCAAAATTATTTGCACTGACACCACCTAGTGTCAGATGCCTATCAGGGAACGGGGCAACCATCTCTGCTCCATTGATACTGCTCTTCTAAGATTCCAGGAACCTTTAACTCAAGGGGTCTGTGAACCACAACTGTCATCATTTTATTGTGCTTGGCTGTTTTTGTTTCAGTTTGGTTTTGGGGTTGTTTTTTTTTGTTTGTTTGTTTGTTTTTGGTTTTGTTTTTTGGGGGGGGGTTGTTGTTTGTTTGTTTTGTTCCACATTTATTGTCCTTGGATGTTTTCCTTCATTAATTTGTCTGGTCAGTTTTCAAAATCACGCTAATTACACATAAATACTAGATGCCTTCTGGTTTTTGTACTAAATAAATAAATATCTATGTTTCTCCAACAACATTCTCTCCAACACATACACTTTTACAAAACTTGAGTGTTTTTGACTCATTTTCCTTTCAGACTGACAAGTCCTACTCTGTCCAATTCTTCCTGTAAAGAATATGGATCTTATAACAGTTCAGCTACACACCACATTTGGGTGATGGTAAGAACAAAAAAAAAAAAAAAAAAAAGGTTCGAGGTATGCTCAAATCCAGTTGTACATATTGATGGTGTCTTCTTTCCTGTCTAAACAGCTCATTACTTTTTAAGATTGCAATATTAGGAGCTGACATTTTTAAAAATAATCAAGTGTAATTCCAAGATCACTTTTCTAAGTAAGAACTATTAGTTAAAAATTCCTAAGTAGAAACCCATCAAGGCATATATGAAGTTAGAACAATTTGTATTATTCAGTGTCTACCAACATAAAATTTGAAGTCCTATTTTCCTTGCCCAGTCTTTCAAAATTGAGAGATCATTCTACAACTCTTTACTGACAGCCTTCCTTTCTTTTAACAGATACTTAAACATGCTAAAATGTATGTGCCTTTCAAGATCTCTGTTAAATTCAACTGGATAAAAGCAATTCCATCCATGTTGCAAAAGGACTAATTCCTACTCTTTATTTCCTATTAGTTATTGTTCCATGGGAGGTCTTCCCTTGTCTCACAGCACTTCGGTTCCCAGCAAAGGTTTAATAAAAGCATTTGGGAATCTGAATACATCAATCAATTAATCCATGGCCACACTTTTACAAAAAGTCCTCAGAGAACCTCAGCAGATCTGAAAAACAAAAACTTCTCAAGGTGGGAAAAAAAAAAAAAAAAAAAAGGGTGCTCATGCCAAAGCCATACTGATTTTTCAGCAATTCATGCCTGTTTATTTATGAGTTCAGTTTACAGAATACAGACATCTGGCTTTGTGCCTCTATGTCCCTCAAATATTGTAAAATACTGGGATGTTCCATTTCCCTGGAAAGGTATATTTATATGATATTATATGATATGGTAAGATATGATATAGTGATATGTAGAGATATACAGAATCAATTCAGTTGGAAAAAACCTCTGAGATCATCGAGTCCAACCTCTGACCAAAAGTGACAATGTCAATTAGGCCATAGCACCAAGGCCATAGCACCAAGTGCTACCCAGTCTTTCACTAAATACCTTAAAGGACGGTGATTCCACCACCTCCACTGGCAGCTCATTCCAATGTCTGATCACACCTTCTATGAAGAAATTCCTCCTAATGTCCAACCTGAACCTCCCTTGGCCCAGCCTGAGGCTCTGTCCTCTTGTCCTGTCACTTGCTGCCTGGGAGAAGAGGCCAAACCCCACTTTCAGGAGGCCAACCTCCTTTCAGGGAGTTGTAGAGAGGGACAGAGTCACCACCAAGCTTCCTTTCCTCCAGGCTAAGTAACTCCAGCACCTTCAGCCACTCCTCATGGGACTTACCCTCTAGACCCTCCACCAGCTTCATTGCCCTTCTCTGGAAAAATATGGTTAAGTAATGACAAGCTATGCACCAGGGTTAAGGCTTCACCAATTACAGATTAAAATTTCTTTTACACCTCAGATGTATATCATAAAATCATGGCACTTCAACAGTTTCTATTGCTGATTTTCTCTAACACAGATTCTTTTGGCATATTAATGTCCTCTAATGATTCTCCCCATCAGAAAAAATTCTGTTTCAGAGACTGCTGTTACAGTGCTTTGTAGGATACTGCACTCCAAGCTTCTTCTATGTTTATCATGTCACCATTTTCCATTAAAACTTCTCTAAGCACCTCCATAGTGAACATGGCTGCACACAGATAAATTTTTAAATTTTACTTTCTATAGATGCTCTTTCTTATCCCTCATTCCTACCAGCCATAAAAATTCTGCAGCCATGTCTCCCTGCCCTACCATGGTACATCAGAAGAAAAAGGATTTATGGCTGGTTTTACCCTTTTGTAAGCTGTTTCTCAAACTCTTTTTGTCTGCTTTATTCTGGTTTTTATATTTAACCCATATGTGAGTTAAGAAGCCTCCTCCTCTCAATTCCCCCTTCCAAAATTAAACACATCAGCGGTTTCTTTGTCTTTTATTATTCCTGCAAGAATATTAGAACTACAGTCTGGCTGTTTCACAGCAACATCTGAATCCAATTACCTGAGTACTGCTCCAGATCAAGTCAAGAATTGCTGCTCTTCTCAGGGGCTCTCTGAATAGCAGCTCTAAGACATTATTTGTGGCATCTAAACAATTGCATTCTGCACCACACCCCAATGTGTGTGACCCAGCCCATCTGAGGGGAAGTTATTTTTCCTTCTGCTTTTCTATCCAGTCCCCTCTGATTTTCCTTAGCAAAGCAGTCATTACACATTGGGTGGTCAGTCACTAGGTTGGTTCTTCTCCACAGGGCCAGTATTTCAGTCCAGATTACTTTTACCATTAAAACCCACCAGGAAACAGATTGAACACTAAAGTTTTCTTCAACACATACTGCCACTTCTCCCTTGGGTAAGCTATTCCATCTTAGTGGAACTCCACCACACTACTGTGCCCTAGTACTAGAAAGTTCCACTGACAGGTCTGGGAAGCCTTTTGAATAAACATTCCCATTTCAAATTGGCCATTCCAGTTCCATGATGAACTTCCCAGATTAGTCTGTAGCAGCATACATGTTTTGGTTCAGCCATCCTTTTTCATTTTTTTCCCCCATCAAACCCTACTGAAATTTGCTCAAACTACTCTGACATTTCCACTACTTTCTGCCAACTTTGATCCTGACACTACTTCGAAGGCACATAGATCCTGCAACCTCACCCCTAGGAAATGCTTCATCCCATACTGTGTGCTCTGCCACACGTGAGACTCTGCCTTTAAGAAACTGTTAAAGGCTCCCCTATGAAAGCTTTTCAATTTTAAGTGCCAGAAGCCTGGTTTTGATTTCCTCAAGAAGTTTTTTCTCTCCACACAAGCTCCCTCTGTTCCATGTTTCTGCAGTTCAGCGAGTCTGAACACCTTCCTCCTACACCACACTCCCATGTGCTCAGTGAGACCCTTGTCTGCCTGACCTTGTATTTCCCTCCAGGTGACAGCAGGGGCATTTCAGGAAACACATCAGAGGAGGTTCTATCTTCCTACACAGAAAACCTGGTTCTGCCTCTGTTGCATCTCCCAGAGAGGTGAGTTTCCACACAAGCTGTGGCCATGCTCCTTCCCAACCCTTCCTTGTAAGTCTGCCCAGATATCTACTGACACCACCACTTCTGCACCCCACAATCCTGTCTTCTGTCATAGCTGAATTAAGTCTTTCTATGCCAGGTAACTAAATTAACTGCTACAGTATGACCTAAGGTAAAGAGGACACACAATCAAATCCCTGCAGGAACACAGAAACCATCACTAAGAATCCTCCATTTCCTTACCCAATCTGCAAGACTTTTCCAAGAAAGGAATACTTTACTGTCTCACACAGAGCCCTCACTGTTTTAATAATGTTGCACTGCTTAATGCTGCACTGCTTTAGTGCAACAGCACTTCTTATTATATATAAAAATATAATAAAATTAAGACTGAGAAAAATATTCATTGGGAAATGCCTCATTTCTACCTCTGATCAGTTCCTAATGTCAGTTCTAAGAGGCACTGTACTAATTTCAGCTGCAACAGTACATTCAGGGTCCCTTCTAACTCATCATGCCAAAGTAGGAGACTATGCATCCATATGTCACAGAAATACATCATGCAACACTTTTGCTCCTGGTTCACAGTATTTGTCTCACCCTATCCTTTAATGTTTGTCTGCCCCTTTGCCCCTTGTTCTCAGAAATGTCACACACACAATTTCAAAATGGGTGTTAGTTGTATAAACCTAAAGAGCATTCATTTTTTCTCTGAGACATCACCTACATCCACATGCCCATTCCAAGGCCCCTGAGCTTCAAATGTCAGCCTAGAGAACCTGGGAAGCAGCGTGTGACCATGGTCTCCCACAAGTACAAAGGACTTGTGCTCACTGTCCACCAGACGTACCCATTCCACAAGGCAGGCCCCATGCTACATCTTGGCATAATCAGAGACTGAAAACACTCTCCATTTATACTGATGAATTCTTCCTTGAGAAGAAAATAAATTAGGTGTGTGGTTACCAAAAAGTGTAATTAACCAGTGAGATTATGTGAGGAAAGAGTCTTTGTGATTACAAGTAATGTACCTGAACAATTTGGACACATCTCATAATTTGCTAAAAAATCTAATCATCTAAAGCTAATCATCTAAAACACAGAGCCAGTCTGGAGGGGCATTTTTCATTAGTTCATAAATTACTATACGATAAATTAGGAAGACTATTTTGAAATTACAATTCCTACATTAGGACTTCTACATTTAGCTTTAGACTAAATAAGAATAAGAAATTCTTATTAAATATGCCTGGTTACTTTCTCCTATTGCTAAGGTTCTGGATAGCAGAGCAGGAAGCACCCAGTCACATCTCAGTATAAACATGACAAACTGACAAAAAACATAGACTTGGGAAATCTATTGCCCAAGTTACAACTCATTTCTTATTCTGTATTTTTACTGCCTACTTCTGAAACAGAAAAAACTTTTCTTGATGTGGTATACCCACAGGCCAGATCTTTCAGCAGAAATCCTCTCCCACACCACTCTGATGCACAGTGCAATTCCTCTGCATACAGCTGTGAAAAAAAACTGGGCTGCAGAAAGCTTCTGGAATTCCCTTCCCATCTCTGTTCAGCTGCTCTGTTCAGCTCTCCAGCCTTGTCTGGTTGAGCTGTGACTTTTCCAAAGGCTGGAGACTCTACAGCCTCCTCTGACAAATTCTTTCTATGCTTAACAGCTCCCAAGTTCTTACAAGAATGTTTTCCTAATGATCTCCTGAAGTGCTTGTGGTAACTGATTCTGCCTTTCACCACTCCCCTAAGAGCCAAGAGCCTGCCTCCCATTTCTCTACAAACCCTTCCATGGGCTACGCAGGCCTTGATCCCCAAGCCCTTCCATGGTGGAAAATAATGGAATTATTTTTTGTTGTTTTTTCCAGATACGTATTGATAAGTTCATTCACATTTTGCAAGAGGTAAAGAGCCTCTCTTCTGCCTAGATAAAGTCTATGTAAGTTAAGAATTAGTTAAGAATGTCCCTTTCCAAAAATTTGCCTTTCCTCACCAAGACTTTCTCACAGGCTGAAGCAGAGTTACAAGAGTAAAGTTCGATGCTCTCAATCGAACAACGATGCAGAAAGCCAAAAATTTTTTCGGTTGTTTTCTGAATGCGAGCACCACGTCCAGTGTTGTCCCCCGTCCAGCACTGTCTCTCCTCAGGCGCCACATGGGACCGGACGCGGACTTAAACGTTTTACCCCATAGAGAGCAGGCGAGAGGGGCAGCCGGGGCTGCCGCGAATGCCTCTCCCCAAAACCCAATCCCACATTTTCGCCGGAAGGCTTCGGCGACCTCCTGGCCGCAAACGATGCGAGCAACCGGCCTTCCCTCCGCCTCAGCCCAGCGGGATGGGAGCCCCGCCGCCGCCCCGTCCCGCGATGGCTCCCGCTCCTGCTCCGGGGACGGTCGGGCCGGCGGGCACGACTGGGAGAAGGTAAGCCCGCGGCGCCCTGCAAGGCGAGGGGAACCCGTCGGGGCGGCGGCTCACCGTGTGGCAGCGCTTCCTGCAGCAGCAGCAGGCTGAGCAGCACCCAGAGCCGCATGGCGGGAGCGGCGCGGGCCCGGGCGCGGCGGCGGCGG
>VZTR01032762.1:90055-123984 GCA_013400775.1 Chaetops frenatus
GGCGGCGGCGGCGGCAGCAGGGCGGCCCCGGGGCGCCTCAGCGGGGAGGGGCCGGGGCTGGGCCGCTCCGGCCGCCGCCCGCCCTTCCGCGCTGTGGACCCTGTGTGCGGAGCCGAGCTGCAGCCGCCGTGCGGTCGGGGGCAGCTGGGGAAGGCCATTCTTGAACCACCTGGTCGGTGCCAGCTGCCCCTCGCCGTAGGAGGCTCTGCACAGAGAGCTGTTGGCTGCCCTGGGGCCCGCAGCCCTGGGCAGAGCGGGGCAGCGAGAGCCGCTCAGGCTGCATCACAGGTGGGCCCAGGGCCGCACGTCGGGCTCCGAACAGTGCTGGTCTAGGACAGCAAAAGTACATTTTTACGTCGAACTGTCGCACTCCTACGAGCCAGCTACACCGAATAGCTCAGGAAAAGCTACCTCTGTGGAAAACAGAGGAGATCTCCCTGGTCCAACCAGGGGCTCCATAGGGCATGACACAGTTTCCGTGGATGCCTATGTGAAGCACGTTGAGAGGGTGAACGTATCTCTGCTGCTAGCAAAGAGATGAAGGTGGTAAACTTGATGTTTGCCGCATGTATGTTTCTGCCCACAATGAGCCATTCCTTGAAATTTGAGGGTTTCCTTGGAGAAGGGAGAGGAAAATATGACTGGAGGGGTCACAAAGGTACATACAAGGCAAGGTTGGACTTGAATGGGGGAAAAATAATGGCTGTCAGAGATCACAGGCTTGTGTTGTAGACACAACCACAGTTCAGTGTGAGTAAAAATAAATTAAAATTGTGTCCCTGACCACAGCTCCAGGGCCACAGCAGATGTGAGAGCAGCACATGCACATGCAGAGTTTGGAGACTTGCTTGCCTGACCCTGTCGCCCTGTTTTTTGAAAGCCTTCTAAAAAGTTTATTTTCTCGGGTCAGATTTTTCTCATGCATTGTACTAAAAACACTGGCTTTGTTTACATTCCTTCTTGGAGAAGGGAATATGATGGACTGGTCACTTAACCAGTCTGGTGGAGAGGTGGGATTTCATCTCCCAATCCTCTCTCACTTTGCAAACCCTATAAATTGTGTATCCATAATAAATGGGTCCTTTTTTGGGGTGGCCTCTGCTGTTCTCTTGATAGTGGTGAAACCGTGTCCTTCTTTCATGCCCAGTTGCTACAGTTACTACATGACCCTGCTCTGAGACTTGACCCTGAGGCACCTGGTTAGCATAAAGAAGCCAGTAGGGCCCAGGGGTGGAGTAAGATGATGAAATTTCATTATCTCTTTTTCTTTGTATTATCAGTGTATCATAAACATGTCATCCATTACCTGTAACAAATTAAGAAAAAGAATATTTTTGTTGCTACAGGATATTTTAAAAGTGGTTCCCCCTTGAAAGATTTTGAATACTAAGTATTACATCTGAAAAGGTTATCAGTCTTTGTTTTAAGGTAAGTGAATCTCAGAGAGAACTCAGAAAAGTTGTGTAGTATAAACTTCAAATTTGCATTGGAAATATTCACAACTCCTGCTTATGATGAAGGGTGGGCTTTTCTTTCCTGTCATCTGCAAAACTACCAATTGCAATCCTTATGTGCCTTCCTGGGTGAAATTTCCCTTTGGCTTTCACACACAGGGTAGGTCAATGATGTAATGGTATCTCAGCTTCAAGTATTAGTGTATCATGGAAAATATGGTAATAGCTTATGGAAATAACACTCAGACTGCATTATTTTTAAGACATATTTAAAAGGACATATCCCTTTTTCCTACGCAGGTGTCCTGGTTTGANGTATAGAATGAAGAAAGAAAACGGTTTTGAATTTTAAGTGTCCTAATTTACAATGGGTATGCATGAAAAAGTTTTCATTTATAGCCATCAGAAGAACTAATGTCAACCTTCATGTAATGACCCCAGTCCTCCACGAGTAAGCCAATAGATTAAACACGTCTTTTCAAGTAATATTTGAAATGTGATGAGATGCTTGCAGAATGACTTGTCCTTATTTAAATCCTATATAGGTGGCCCTATTCCACTGCTTCATGGGACCAAGATTTTCTAGACCAGTCTCAGTACATCTGTATGTACAATAAGGTGATTATTAAGAATTTGAATACTATTATAAAATTCCTTATAAAGAATATACATCAGAAAAAATATGGTCATAGCTACTTTTAAGTCTGTGAACAAAGATGATGACTCAAATGTCTTTGAAAGCAGTGCCAGATGATAATCTTGCCTTGGCAGTTAAGTTCTGTGTCCAGACTATTGTTCATTGCCCAGACACATGCTTTTATTCTCTTGCTATACTCTTAGTAGTACTCATAATTGAGGAAGGTTTTGGGGTTGGTTTGTTTGGGGTCTTTTGTGGGTTTTGGAGGGGGTGTTTTTTGTAGGACTGGGGAGGGTTTTGTTGTTAGTGTTGTGGTTAGTTATTTGGTTTGGGGTTTTTTTTCACAAAAAGGGAACAAGGAGACAAGGATAAGTTCATTCATCCAACTCTGAGGTTGGGAGAATACCAGGACAAGGTTTGGTGTTTCAGAAAGTTGAGCATGAATGCTGAGGACTACTCATCCCCTCTGGAAATCAAACCTAACATCACCTCTGGTTTGGCAGTGCAACACAAAATGCCCAAATCAAAGGCTGTTATTCCCTATTTCAGTGATTTCTTCAGTGCTTGCAAGCAAGAAGAAAACAAACACTGCATGTATCCTCATCTGCAG
The DNA here is from genome assembly GCA_013400775.1 of Chaetops frenatus. Taxonomy (NCBI): domain Eukaryota; kingdom Metazoa; phylum Chordata; class Aves; order Passeriformes; family Picathartidae; genus Chaetops; species Chaetops frenatus. The sequence goes on from VZTR01032762.1 coordinate 92,757, forward strand.
ACCATCTTCCCCTTTAAACATAAAACACTGTTGTGTTTTCCCCTCTATACAATGCATACAGTGTTATCATGTTATTTATTTTAAATGTGCTATGGTTTGTATAACGTCATGACATTAGATATCTGGCATACTCATGATTTTAAGTCACTATATTATTTTAGTATTAACCAAAACAGTAGTCGTGGTTAAAGTTACAGCTGCTGTATGAAGGACATAAAAGTGATATTCAACTTTATTTAAAAAATATGGAACAAATGCACAATTGTTATCCCACAAAGCACATTTTACAGTAAATGAGGAGCAATGTAATTTCCATTAAAATTTAGAACTAAGGTAACTAAAAATGTCACTGATAACAGTTGTGTTGTAAAGTGGAAAAAAAGCACCATATTCTTATATACAAGCATTTTTACATTCATAAAAATTCAAGACTTTTCATTTTGGTACAGCACTTCAAAGAAATACAAATTTGTAGTTTAAATTGCATCATAATCATCCTATCGACACTTTAAATGCTCATCAGCATACAATACAGAAATAATCACTAAAATGTACATACGAACAAAAAGAAAAGATGGATATGAATGATAATGTTTATTAAAATGATGAAGACATAATTGTTTTTAAAGATATGTAACAAATATTTCATGCTGTACTTTCTGGTACCACAAAAGAAAAAAGCTCTCCTAAATATTAAAATCCTCATATTCTGACTCCAAGTAAACTTGGTGAAGCTGGAGTTGACCTGGCACAAGGCTCATGAAAACATACAAAACCAACAGAATTTGTCCAACAGAAAAAAAAAATATATATATATACACGCACACAGTTTTTTGTAATGCATGTCTGCATGTCTATGCACAGAAATCCTTCAACTTTCCTCATGTTAAGGAGTTTGATTTCTAAGATCAACTGGAAAACAGATCAGCACCTGGTAAAGGCATTATATATAGCTTTGAAAAGGTCCAACTATTGAAAATGCAGAGGTCCTCAAAACAAATACCAGAAAGAAATACTAAAGGTACAGGAAATTATAAACAAACACAAAGATCCTATACTGTATGAAATACCACCCTCTCTTTCTGTAAAATATATATTTCCTTAACAAAACGTAAGTCTCAGTGCCTTCAGTGAACATACTGCAATTCGAGCAGACTTCCCAGCTTGTCTAGGAAGAATTAGGGCTCAAGAGCATTAAAAAGGTACTTTCATTTTCTTTTTCATGCACTCAAGTAAGACATGCCAGCCTTCTTGTGAATTAAATTCCTACTGTACAAAATGTGCCTCAGTGTCAAAGCCCTCATACCCAACTGCACAGTCCCACACAGGTTTCCTGTGCTGTCACCACCTCAGGATGCTTATGGCACATTGATATTGGCACTTATTAAAACTTCTATGAAAACACTATACCTTAAATATATTAAATTCTTAAATATAGAATTTTTTGTTTCATAAATTTTAGGGGAAAGGTGACTAGACTTGTAAATTTATCATATAATAAAATACAGAATATGTATTTAAGCTTGACCAAGTTTTGCCTCTAAATTCATTGTATCGTTTGAAGTTTCTGGATAACACAGGTCAACTCCTACTTAAGTACATAAGTAACTGTATCACTACTATTGACATTTGTTGCTGATAGTTCTCAAACAGCAGGTAATATAAATAACTTTAACACTTGGCAAAATAAGCACAATATGACAGATTTCAGGAACTTAACCAGCATTTGTTGTGCAGGAAAAAAGCACACTATTATTAACAGAATAGGTTTATCCATGATAACAGACAATGAAATCTAAATTACCTCATAAAACTTCCTATTGCAGAACTAGGACTGGAATACTACAGGAAGATTACTTCAGTTAACATGAATTATTCAGAAACACAAATAAAGTTTAAGAGATTTTTTTTCTACAAAGGAAAATAAAAACCCAATAAGCTACCTTCAAAAGTAGATATTTTGTATTAATACATACCATTATTATTTGCATAGAACAATTTACAATATTAACAACTATGTTAAAAAAACCCAATTATTTAATTCCAACACACTTGTGCTTTCAGCTGATCTTTCAGCATGTACAGAGATAAAGCAAATCTGAGAACAAAATCAGGATTTCTTGCATCCATCTCTCCTGTGTGAGGATTAGCATGGCGTGTCCTTTTCTTCTGTGAAGTCCCACTAAAGCATCTGGAATTTTAAGGCTGCATATACAAATTCACATCAAATTTACCATAAATATCTTACTTCTGGCTTGTCTGTTTTCACTCAGACACTGACTAAAAATGACTATACACACATATTAATAAGCTTTGCGCAGTTGAAGCAACTAAGAGTACCCAATGACTTTCCTTTAATTTCATTTTATATCTCATTAGTTATGTGGATAGTTCTGGTGCTGCAGCTCCTCCCATCCATCTTGGTAACATTTGTACAGGCACATCCTATTATTTAAAAATAATTAATTTCACTAAAAAGAGGGGAGAATTATTCATACAAATGAAATCTGTCCATACACAAAGTGCTGACACGTCTGTCAGGTAAATAAGCTAGAAAATTTACTTCCTTTAGTTCTCTCCAGAAGCCTTAGCTAGCACTTGCTTTAGTCAGAAGCTAATTATATTGGCAACATCACTTCAGAGGAAAATTCCAATGCAATACAGAAATTATTTTAACCAGTACATCAAATTTGCTATGGGCTAATGTCAGACAGATGCAAATACACAGGTGTGCACACATACATTCTCTATGATGGCCTTGGGTGGGAATGGAGACTTCCTTGCACATCACAAAACAGCAGCAGATCGTGTCCTGGGAGCCTGGCTGGCCTGCTCTGTGGCATCAGCAATCATAGCAAAAAATGAGTCTGTGCTTCCCACATGCTGAGATGTGGAAGGAATTTTAAGAGCTGTGTTTAACTGTAGGCTTGTAAAGACAACATGCAAAAGGTTTACAAGGGGACAGCTGACTTGCTCCCACAGCAGTCGCTTTTTTTGAAGCTGAGGATTTAAAACTACTGGGAAAGAAGTAATTTTAAGATTAAAAAGAGTGAGTTATTGCTCTGAAAAAGGAGAGAGATGGAAGCAGCCTAAGTTGTTTGGTTTTTTCTTCTTTTTTTTTTCTTTTTTTTCTTTGTTTTTTTTTTTTTTGTGAAATTCCAGCTGTTATAAAAAGTAAGGTGCTCTTCACTGTCAATGAACATAGCTCTCGTAGCATCTAAAGTTCTTACACCTAACAACAGAGATTAAAACCAATGGGTAGTACCAGCAACAGGTTGCAACTCTCCATGACAAAGTCCAAGACAGTTCTTACTCTAGGGAAGGATTTTTTGTAAATATATCCTACAAAATGACTTCATACTGTGGAATCCTTCATAGAACTTGAACCTACTCCTTGCTGAGAAAAAGTGTTAAAATATCTGGGTGCCTTTGACAGATAACATGACTTATGTTGAAAGAAGAACAGATTATGGCTTTACCAGCATTAAAATAATTGTTTACCCAGCACTGCCACATCAGTTTCGTTCTTTACATAAATTAGCATTTAGACATCATACCCACATGAATAGATTTATGGGTGTAGGCTTGGCTCACAAAAAAGTGCTATGCTAACATACGTTTAAGACTTAATAAAGCGCTGAAATACTGTTGGATAAGGTTTTTTGCCAAAGCCCAGACCTCTGTGTTTTTAACCTCCCCTTTCCGCTGAAGAGAAGGCTGGGATTTTGTGCATTAATTTTTCTTAGGAGAAGCAATGTGTAACACTTATCTCAGCAATATCAGTTCTGGAACATTATAAAGGAGAAAGTATAGGGGGAAAAATGAGTAGTAAGGAGGAAAACTGGATGACTGCTGCAGGTAAGTACAAATTATTTAGTCATGCACTTATGTAGAAATTTTGAATGCTGTTTAGAGGGACTAAAAACCAAAGCAGTATCTTCACTGCTTGAGTTCTCCATGACTACTGATTAATAGTCATGATTAGTAAAGATAAGCAATTACTTCTTCTTACATAAATAAATGTTCCTCTTATACAACTACCATTCATTTTGCAAATATTTTCCAGGCCTGTATGAATGCAATTTATCTCCCATGAGCTACTTCAACAGAAAGAATAGAATTTAGACTGTTACCAAAACATGTAACAAGAATAAGAAGTTATGAAAGGCACTTGAGTTCACAGTGAATTGTCAAATACTCAGAACTTCTTGCAGACAGTTCTAAAATTCTTCATATCTGATGACTGCCAGTGTTTTTGGATGACACTTCAAATAATGCCTCCAAATTTTTGCTTGCTAAAAGGTACTTTAAAAAAAAATTTAAATATTAATCTCCATGCTGTCAACTCTGAAATGATGAAGATGGGTTAGCAGCTTGTCCAAAATATCAGCCAGGCCTTGTAGTAAACACTTTCAAGAGGCCCAGTGTTGGCAGAAAGCTTCTGAAATTTCAGTCTGCAAGTAAAATACCAATTGAAGGTTTAAAAGATTTGTGTGTTTGCAGAGTTTAACATTCACTTGTCCTTTCATGTGGAAGAAATTGATCCCTTTCATTTGCATTTTCAGGGTCATCCACTTCTTCCACTGGGTTCTTTTCTTGCAACCCACTATTTTCTGAACAAGAACCATCATCTCCACTGCCACGATGACCTTCAACACTGTGTCTGATGCCATAAGCAAAGTAAATGAGGAAGCCTTCAAAAGGAAAAAAAAAAGTTCATAGCATTTTCAGACAAGTAGTGCATTAAAAAGTAGATACTTCTCTCTGGCTGAAGAGATTTTGCAAAAGAATTTTTTTCTTCAGATATGTGAATCAGATCTCATGCTTCAGGTCTTCCCTGTCTCTATAGAAATTCCACGCCATGATTTTTGCATAATTAAATGCTCTAATAGGTTATGGAAACTACTATCTCTAATTTATGTACAGATGGAATTAATACAATTTCCTAGATCTAAAAGAGGACAGACTGATATACTGGGAAGAAACACATTTCTTCACAAGCACGTTTCTGCACAGTTTTTGCTATACTTACTAGGAAAAAAAAAAATCATGCTTATTGGAATTCTTCCTATTACTTAAAGCTTTATTTGCAATTTCAACTGCATATAAACACTTCTTCTGAAGCATGCTCTTGTTTTGATCAGAAATATTAGCAGGTTTTTATTAAATCACAGAGATTTTTTTTCAAATATTTGAACAAAAAGAATGTTCTGAGATGGGATTCTTGAATTCTAGAGTATGAAGTGACTGAAATGAATGTAAGTACATACCAAGTAACATCCAGAAGCTGAATCTCATCCAAGTCTCTCCACTTAACTGTACCATCAAGTAAATATTTACCAGTATACTGAATGATGGCAAAAATGGCAATAGTGGAACCTAAAAGGAAACATTTAATATGTTTGTATTAAATATAATTTTTTTTTTGTATGTCACACTTTGGGTATATAACACAAACTAGAGGCAACATGTAATCACTAATAAAGAATTGAATTTTTTCTTGCTGTTGTAATGAAGTGAAATTTTCTTTTTCACTGGGTTGAAACAGCAGTTTCTATACATCTTAAACTTTTAAAATACATTAATATATATTCTCTAAGGCTATAGAAAAACTTTCCAGTTTGTGCTGGACATATACTAATGAATTCCTGTATTTACAGCTGAAAAATAATATATCTCTATATCTCTCTTATTCTGAAATGCTCCCCCAGCTCCACCAGATTCCTTGACATTCATCACTATACTTCATTATTTCCATTAAATAACTGATCTTAGAACATAAGTGCAAGTGCAAAATGAAAGGATTATCCTCTGCATCGAAGTCCAAAGGATTGCAGACTACACAGACAAGGGATTGTACACTCATCAGTTTCTGACTTGTTTCCAGCTTCTAAGTTCTCTCTTGCACTCGTTAAAATCCATTGAAAGCTCTCATCAGAGAATAACATAGAGAATAAGTTATTCACCATAAAGGCTACTTTCTGCTGGTTCTGAGGCTGCCTTTGGATGAGGAGAATGGTAACTATGAAGGATATCACCAACAAAGCAAGAAGGCCAATACTCCAGGGCTCCAAGTTAGCAATGAAATGAATCCCATATGTAATGAGGACACTCAAGCCACAAATCAAGCAAGCTGTATGAAAAACAAAAACAGAAATAGGTCACCTAATCTCTGCATTGAAGAGGAAGTGACTTTTAAGAAGAGTGATAGCAAGCTTCAACATGTACAGTTGTTATGAATATGTCTGGTTAAATGAAAATGACTACAGATTAGATCAATTAATCAAGAAGGATAAAAGCACAGAATGACACATATATGACTGAAAGAAGGCATGTTATCAGTGGATTTTTAATTCTGTCTTTAATAGGATTCCACTATAAATGTTAATGCATACATGAGTTTGGACAGCCAAATACTTACCTAAAAGACCCACTAAAAAGTTAACTATAGTTGCAGTCTGCTCAGTTGGTAAACTGGATGGATTAATCAAGGCCTGAAGTCGGAAGCGATTTTCTTGTATCATGTTTATCTGTGACTCACTTACTGCAGATTCCCTTTCAGCTGCAGCCAAAGCTGCTTTTTCTGGAGAGTATTTTGGTTCCTCATAGGTGGGTTGGTACCTATGCATAAAACAGAGTAATAAAAAACCATTAAGCATACTTCCAGATTTGAAGCAATATGAATCTATGAATGTATTTAAGTAAAAAATTCTTTTCAGTAGAGTATTAGAATTTCCCAAGTTATAACTGCACTGCAACAGCATTATTAGTCACTATCATATAAAAAAATATTATGACAACTTGCTTTTTGGATTGGTTTGTTTGGAGAATTTTTTTTGGCAGTTTTTTAAGCTTTCTGAATGCACCAATAGCTCAGATAAATGACCAGTCCCATACAGAAAGAAAAGACAAAGTCTGGTAGTCAACAGCAAGGAAAGAGTAAGGGATCTTGTTCTGACTTGCTTCCCATATTATAAGGGACTTCTAACTGGCATTAACTGAAAATTTACATCTGCTTTGTTAGCTTTTAAGTGTATTTTTAAAATGACGTATGGTAAGTCAGTCCTTTTAAACTACAATAGCCTCCTCTTTTAAAGTGTAAATTATTGCAACAATCAATCAGCTGAATTAAGGCTGTTACACTTTTCAAAGTTAATTACTTAGCCCTAAGTAATAAAGGCAGACTTTTTAAAAAGAGCAATACATAATAAAGTGAGCTGTAGATAGCAATATATAATTCCATAGCTTTACAAACATGACCAATACTAGAGTTTTACTGAGAAGTGTTTATATTCTCATTCGTTGAGAGATAATATTTGCACTCCCTCTAGGGCTACCACATCTTAAAACACTTGTCTAGTCTTACATTTCTGACTAGGATAATACAGCAACTTTGAGCTTGTTCATCCTGTGAACCACCTAGAACATCTACCCCTTTCACATATAGTCCCCAAAATGCAATATGCCTGCTGTACAGCATAGATTGTATTCATATCAAAATATCATTCATTGCATTCTGTACACAAAGTTATAGTTTGAGTAACCTTTGGGACTAATGCTTGGACCAATACTTCTTCTGGAAAATAAAAGGTGTCTAGATTTCACCAGAAGCTTTGACCTGATTCACTGCTACACTTATGTTACAATATACCATTGTTTTCTTTGAGGAGCCACTGCTTCTTAGAAATCATTTATATGCTTACAGCTTCTGGCTATCTAGCAAAAAACATGTCTTGTAAATATGACTTCTGTTTACTTAATGACCAAAATAAATAGACCATAGTAGAATACAAAGGATGTTTTTGGCTCACCTAAGAATGAGGACACAGGTTGCCACAAGTGAATAAGCAAGAAGTGTGCCAATAGACATCATGTCCACTAAAGCCTTTAGGTCAAACAGAAATGCCATTACAGCTAAAAAAGCAAAGAAATGGAAAAAATTCTGTGAGACTGACATAGAATTGTAGAATCATTCTCATTGGGAAAGAAGTTTAAGATCAATATTAAAGATATATTAAGCTAAGATTTTAAAATCTGTTCACAGTGTAACTTACTGTTTTACTGACAGAAGTATGAGTGAAATCATGATAATCCTTAAAAACAAATTTTTTAAGGTACTAGTATCATTCCAAAACCAATTCCCTGCAGTTGGGAACCTCATTCATATAGATAGGCAGTGATGAGTCACACAGTCATGCTGTATAATCAAATGCTTATATTGGACTTATTTGGATATAAGTATTAGCACACATATTGCTGAATTTGGGCTGTATTAAAAATACATTTTTATAGAATGAAGTCCAAGTCCTGCAGCAGAATCTCATCAAAGCTGAAAGGATGGATCCCACTGCCAAACTGAGGAAGAGTCGCTGTGCTATAAAATTTCTGCTGAGCTGGGAAAGAGCTCTATGTGAAGAGGACTTTCAGGAGTTGTCTCAAATAAAATAGCTTTGTGTGGTTTTTTAAATGGTTATCTTACTAAAAATAGTTTTCAGTCCATCTTCAGGAAGGAACACTAACATCTCTCAAGAATTCATGTCCTTAAGACCACTGAACTCAGAGGCAGAAATTTCCATGATAGTGAAAATAATTATAGAAATCTTGTGTTTTTAAAAGCCAATACCACATTCATTTGGAGATTTTGGAATGTATTTTTTTTTTTTTGTCTATGCTGTTTGCACACAGAAGCACATTATTCATAAAGAAATCAGGAGACACTATCAGTAAATGAAAGGCTAATTCCAATTGATTTGAAATACATGTGCTCAAAGAGCCTTTTAAAACATTTTTATTTTATTAATACTTTTGAGAGGAATATTTTCTGAATCATCAGTAATCTCAACATTAAAAGAAATTATTAAATGTAGTCTTTATACACTGTGTTTACATGCACACCCAAATTATTCTATATTCAAAATGTTTATACTTAATAATTATGGTATGCATTTGTTAATGTATTTGTAGACAGCTGCATAAGTACACAAACACATGGACACATACTCCCCTGGTATTTGATCCAGGGGAGGAAGCATAATGTGATTTTCTGAAAACAAGACTGCTGGATTACAGAACTTTTATATAATTTGGTAATCTCTTTTTGCAATTTAGAAAGACCATCCTATTTTCTTTAAGGAGAGTGGATCTTCCTAAATCCAAAAAAGCAATTTGCAGAGTAGATTTTTGAACACCTCTCTGCTTTTCAAGCTCTTAAGATCAAAGCTGAGGAAGTGCAGAATCTACTAAAACCTAAGGTACGGTAGCTATATTTAATTTTTAATCCCAACTTCAAAGGGCTACTCTGTAGCCCAGATATTCTTTAACTTTAGAAACAAAGTGAAAAATGCCTGCAAATTTCTTCTCAGTAATTCTTCTCTACTAAGAGAAAAAACTAGAGTATTTCTTTTCCACCTCTCTTAATTTGACTCCAAGAGACAATGGTAGGTCCATTTATGGTGAAACTGGACTGACACCAAAACATTTTGCCATGTGCAGAGTTCTGCCATGACGATTACCACCTGTGAAAACGCCAGTCACGTAATAACACATGATGGTTGCCTCAGCTGTAGCCTTGACCTGATAACTTTAATTAAACATCTAATCTCCTTAACATTTCTTACAGTTGTAACACAATTCAAGCTACAAATGCACAGAAAAGTCAAATAATATAAGCTGTTGCATACATCCATAATTATTCTGTCAAAACTATTTATTACCTCAAATTACCAAATATGGATTTTTTTTAAATTAGAAGAATTGAAATTACTCTCTCTCCAGCAGGAGATAAAGCTGTTTTCTGGTGAGCTGCTGATGCACCAGATTTCCCAGACTGTCTAAAAGCAGTCCAATGTCAGCTGCTACACAGCTATAGGCAGGGCTGCATAACTGTATCAATCATTTTACCAGCTGGGTAATACAGTATTCTTTCTTCTCAATATTACTGTGATTTCACATAAAGATCTTGATTTCACCCCACAAAACTGCACTTCCAAATTCTTATAGAATATGTCAAGAAGATAAATTCAAGTAAAACGAAGCTGGAGTAATAAAAGTAATTTTATGCAATCTATTTGTACTCTGACCAAAGAAAAGGGAACTGATAATAATGCTTCATGTGGGAACTGTCTGGACAACGACTGTGCCTTTCTGCATTATTGTTAAGTATGCAGTGTGAGCCGTTCCAGTTTTGTGGCATCTGAGAATGACCCTGACTATAAAATTACTTTAGTCTTATTCTTGAACCTCTTATTTGAGATTAATTTTAGTCAAGCTTGCTAAAAGTTGTAAGGCAGGTATTTCATACTTGAATTACTTCAAAAACTTATTTATTTCTCTTTGTGTTAAATATTCTAAAGCTTCCAGTTTTCCAGGGTGATTAGACATCCCACTAAAATGACAATGAAATTTGGGCACAGCTACATGTACCTTTGCAAGAAGTATGAACAAAAATGAAAGGGTTGTATGTTAAGAATTTACATCAAGAGTTGGCAACAACTCCAAAAATACTGTTTTGGTAAAATATATGTAGGTATGTATGCAGACATATACATATATGTGAAGACTCATAAGCCCCCAAAACGCACATGCCCTTCATCCACAACTTGGTAAGTCTATACAACAATAATAATTTTCTTTAGAAGACAATTTAAAAAAATATTTTTTAGTTTACACAAAAGTTGATCCTGCTGCAAATGTAAAATTTTTTCCTTATATCTCATAATAAAAAATGTGACAGTTATTTTCTTCCCTTTATAGATGGGATAAATATATTAGGTCTACATCAGACAAGGAAGCCCTGTCAGTAGAGCATCAGCCTAAGGGGCTCATATTAAGTAACAAGCTTATTCACCATACAANAAAAAAAAAAAAAAAAAAAAAAAAAAAAAAAAAAATTAAAATTGAATTCTGTGACATTAAGGCCACCACCACCACCATGATTGGCTTGATCTGGAGTTCTTACACCCATTGATTACTCAGTAATTTTATTCCCATTGTACATGCAAGGGAAGTTAACAAGCAGCTCTTTTCAAAAATATAAAGTACCATGCACGTGCATAGAGTGTTTAAATCTCAGTTTTAAGTAACACGGGCTTAGAGAGCTTACCAGAGATGACCCCTGCTGTCAAGGTGGCAGAAACTGGTGCCTGCCTCTTACTCACTTTGGCAAGAAAACTAAAGAGTAAACCATCACGTGCCATGGCAAACAGAATTCGGGGCAAAGGGAACATAGAGCCGAGAAGACTAGAACAGAAAAATGTATAGTTCAAGTACAGGTTATTAAAAGCACAGTGCTTTACTGGTAAACCCAACTACACAAAAAGAAAGCTTGGAGGAGTTATTGGGCTTAGGTGTAGTTTTGCTTAGGCTCTGTGTTGCTGCTCTTGGGATTTTGTTTGGTCAGCTGACGTTCTTGGTTTTGGGTTGTTGTCTATTTGGACTCTAGGCTTTGAAAGTGCTTGAGATAAACCAAAAAATAAAAAAAATGAGGTAGAGGAAAGTTTTACTGGTAGACTACTTTACCTAGCAACAGGCAGATTTGATCATTTCAGTCCAAAGCAAATCAAAGCTGCACAACAGTGGTTTATTTCCATATATGCAATGGGTTTAGCAGTGCACCTTTCTTTACAAGGATCAACTCTTAGTCTCACCTGCTACTGCACCAGACGATAGAGTAGCAACTAGTGGGGTCTTCGTTTTGGAATTGATTTGAGCTAGACATTTGAAAAGCAACCCATCCTTCGCCATAGCATAGATTACACGTGGTATTGGGAAAATGGATCCAAGAAGACTGAGTAAAAAGCAAACACATGCAACATGGCAAACACAGTTCATGCAGAGTTGTATTCATGGACAAGATAAAAAATGTTAATTAATGGCATGTATAGAAACATATGTATGGTTGTAAGACAAAAACAGAAAGTCCCATAGCCCAAGGTACTACAGATCAGACACAAATAGATGGGTTTTTTTAACTGCAAAGTTATTTATTATTATTTAATAAATTTAGGTAATGAAATTGCTTCATCAGACAGAATCCAGATTAGCAAGAAAACTCTTGCCATCACCATAGTTCTTGGGTGTTAGTGGACCCAGAACATGTTCCAGATCACACTAACTAGGCAATTAAGCTTTAGTATTCCTGGAGAAAGTCTGTCAGTCAGCAGCAGCAAATAAATAAGCACAAGCAGCATCCCTTACACTCTACATTTCCATGTAAGCCTGCTGATTAACTGTGATTCAAAGTGAGCACCCTACAAGTGTACTTGGTCAGATTAATTTTTTCAATTAAAGCACTTCTAGGCAAGCTTTATTAAGACTTTCTTTTCGGAAGAAGTAAAGCTAATTAATTTAGATCTGTTATTAGCAGAACACATAAAGCTTTTAAACTATTGATGACTTGAAGCTCTTAAACATACTTCTTAAATTAGGTGGTTGATTTCCCTCAAAGAGAAATACTTTTAATTAAGAAACCAACAGGCAAAATCATAGCCAGTATAACCTCTGCAGCAGCATATGAGTTTTTAACCAGGTGAAGGCTCTCCTTTTTTTACTTTAGAGAAAGAACTGTATCACTTAAAGAAGGCACAGCTCTTACATACCACAGGTGCTAGGTACATCCAGTAATGCTTGTGTTAAGGTTAGACAGGAGAGGTTTTATTGCAAATGAACTGATTCTGATGTATGATTGTACTTTCCACAAAGAAGGTACATTCTAAAAAATTCCAGAAAATTTTTTGTTGTTTTAGCTTTTTGAAGTTCATTTATCCTACTCTTCTTTAAATACATTTGCATACATAACGGCAATATTAACAAACGTCTTTACCCTGGCACAGGTTCGTGACATATCACAGTAACAGTAAAGACCAAAAGTAATTAATCCCAATTTTTTTTCCTAATTGTACCTCTAAACTGAGGAGTACGAAATAGTTTCCTTTGTTTTGTTCTAAACTAACATCAGTCAACAGATTGAAAGATTAATCTCTCCACAGGAGTAAATATAATTTTTCAGAATACACTGGAAAAAGAGACAAACAGTTCGAATTTCTAAAAAGGCATTTCTTACCATCTCAGTTCACTTTGTTTTCCAGTATTAATTTCTTTAATCTAGTTTCTCAGATGTAACTTCTACTGTTTATCAATGTAAAGAAAAAAATCAACGAAACCTTTCAAACTGAGGGGACCATGACGACTATGTAGAAAATAACTATAATCCCAGGATGAACTGTGCAACTGTGACATTCTTCAGTCAGTACTACATTTCTTTTAGTGTCTGGAGCTACTTTATGTTTCTACCCCCTCCTACATCTAAATGTTCCGTTCCTTTAAATCATTGCCCACAATCAACAAACTCATAATCAGGCTAATGCCTACAGGGTTATGTTTGAGTGCTGTTAGTATTAGTACTTCCACAGGCAACTTGTTTTCCTTTGTGGAAAGGCAGCCACTGTTCTTACCACTGAAGCTCATGTAAATGACTCCTTACCTACATAAGCTCAGGTAAAAGATTGGCATCAGCATTTTTCTATCCCTAAATTCAAGTATCAAGCAATTTTCTGTTAAAGTATTTATATCACATTACAATTGGGGAGTAATATATTTGACCACATACTGACACGTATCATGCCCTCCCTGATCTTTTAAATCGAAATAATATGTTAAGGTTACATTCACAGTTTCAAAAAGGGGAATAAATTGCAATATTTTCACAGCTATAATCTACATCTCAAATACCCACACAGAAACCACAGAAAGGGATGATGTCAGAAGACACACTGGCTACTGGAGGAAAACAGAGACAGGCAATGAAGATGAGGAGTGGAGCTAGTTAATCATGTCCTCAGTTTTGCCTGCAAATACACAGAGCCCTTAAAGCTGCTGAGTCATTGGGAATGGACAGCAAAAAAGGATTAAATGGGTGAGGTTCACTTTGTCAATTAATAAAGATAACTTGCAGGTCATGTGTTTAAAAATATTTACTTAAATAAAAGAAGCTTCTACCAAAGAGCTAGAGTTCAATAACAGTACAATTAAAGAAAAAAAAAAAAGAAGCTAAATTAACACAGATACTGTCACGTAGACCTGCTTAATTTAAAACTTGCTTCTGACGACTATTGATAACTCTTTGCATGGACTGAGCCTTCAAAATGAACACATGAACATATATATAAATGTAATATATTATTCATCAGCTTTTCCCAATAGAATTAATATTTCAACATCTTTACCTTGTAGACAAAGCACAGAGGGATCCCACTGCTACAAGGTATTTAGCAGGACCCCATCCAACATATTCAAATGCTACTGGCAGAGGACTTTTCTCATCTAGCAGATAGTATGGCATCATAAGTGTCAGTGCAGCTGAAACCCCAAAATAGGCCATGAAGCAGACAAGCAGAGACACCACAATTCCTATGGGTATGGCTTTCTGAGGATTCTTGACCTCTTCTCCTGAAAAAAGGAAAAAGAAAATGCCCCACAAAAAATTCTTACTAATTTTCCCCTTCAGCCTTAAAAGATAATATCAAAGACCAATCACTTATCAATCTTAGTCATGGGAACCATATCTGTAATAGAAGTTTTAAAAACTTGAGTAAAATAAACTGAGACACACAGAACAGAACTCAGTATTTTGTTGTTAGAAATAGCATTAAAATAGAGGTAAATTAAAGGTCATAAAATACATTGTATATTCAGAGTACTCCAAGCCCATTATTTTTAGTTATTTACCTACACTACCTAAACCAGCACAACTTTATAAGTTCAATGTACTCATTCCCTATCAGCCATTAGAAAAGACACCTTATCTCAGAGAAGTGTAGAAGTGAGAAGGTGATTAACATAATCTGAGCAGAAAAATGGTATACTAAGCACTTTCTAAACTTAGAAAGCAACAATAATTTTTTAGAACAGAAATAAAAGAAACAAAACCTCCTTCTTCCCAGAAAGATAGCCACATTCAGGAGTGAACTTAGACTCATTCTATGTTGACTGAAAGAGGTTTGGAAGAAAGCAAAGTAGGAAGAGTAAACAGATTATTGCATTGTTTGTGGTTCTTTGGGGGTTTTTTCCAAAAATCTCCCCATGTTAAACATATATAAACACATATATAAATACTATACCAGTTGTTGCAATGCAGTCAAATCCAACAAAAGCATAAAAACAGGTTGCAGCACCGGCCAATGTTCCTGTGAAACCGTACGGCATAAAGCCACCACTCCCATACATACTTGTCACATTTTTATAGTATGAATGGTTCCTATAAAGAACAAAAATACAGCAGAAAGATAACTTTTTTTCCCATTATTGGTAGGATAAATACATGCACCCTCCTACCCTACAACTCTGAAAAAATGTTTAGATATTCTCATCATGACAGAGGTCTGCTTTACAAAACTGCATGAGACGACATTTTTATGTCCAAGCTTGTAAGAAAGAGAAAAATAACAGCAAAAGGAAGACTATCTGAATCAAGTAACTATCATCCTTCTTGCTTTAAAGTTTGTGGCAAAAAAAATTTAAACACTAATAGTGTTTATTACTAATAAAGCACGTGTAAGAGAAAACTGCTTGGAATATGAGCAAGTAAATAGATTTTTTAAAATTACTCTGTTACTGCAGTAAGGTTTCTGAGATATTCTTCACTTATCTTCCAGTTGTCAACTTCACCTTTCACAAAACCAGAAATCATAACGAAGAGTAGGACCAAGATGTTAATAGCAGTGAAAATTTTATTCACCCATGCAGACTCTTTTACTCCAAAAGATAAAAGACCTGCAAAATAAAAATATTTTATAGATGTGAATGGCCCATTATACTAGTAAAATGGCATTTTAAAGAAGGGATACATGTCAAAGAATGTGTGTATGTGTGTGTGTGTGTATATATATATATATATGCAAGTACTGTGAATAACACTGAAAAAGCATCACCAGATTTTAAAAAAAAGCATTAGCACAAACTTGCTAGACCCTTTAACTGCATGACAACAGGCAAATATATTGGAAACCATAAAAGAGAAAGCTTCTTCTTTAAGGATTTAAAAGTATTTTTAGCAATGGCTACTTTTTACTTCTCTGAGATGCCAATCCATATCTCTGTTTTATGCCATGGAATAAAAAATAGCTACAAGAATTCTATGCTTTCTTAAACAGATTAGAAGATTAGGTAGAATATATCCGTTAGAGAATAATTATCTGTTAGATTAAGAAAAGAAACACAATTATTAAATTAACAATGTAACAGATTAACTCTGCATTTTCCAGGGCACATCCATCAGAGTAAGTCCCATTTCCTAGTTGATCAATAAATCCTTTAAAAGAAATGTACGCCTCCTGTTTGTAACACTGATGCACAGAGATTCTAGAAAACAGTCAGATACAAAACACACATGGCTTTAGATTACAGAGTAGACCATTTAAACAATCTGAAAGTTATTCCATCGGGATTCTACTTTATCATTAGGTTTTTAACAATTTTGAGTGTTAAAGTGTTAACAGTTTAATGGAACAGGCAGTGAGCAGATCAGGAAAAACGTAAAATAAATGGAAAGTTTTCACAGGTCCTTTGCGCTCCAAGTGTTTCTGCTAATATCACTATACATACTTTCCCTCATTATTTAGAGATTAAGTCTGAAAATTTTAAGCCTCTCAAAATAATGTCTAAAAAGTTTCTGACTCTGCTAATAAGATACTTGCTGTCGTATCAGAACACAGAAATTATCTTATGAGCTGCTCAGGTTTTTTCACCAACAACATTTTTATTAAAATAGGTGTATGCTCTCTTCAGCTCAGTTCTCCCAAAAAGGCAGTGTCTCAATCAGCCTAATGCTGTATGAATAACAGTATGTGCATTTTATTGGTCCTTTCTTTATCCAAAAAAACCCAAAAAAGATTTCTGTGTTCTTTCCCTTGTGCTAAGCACATAAAATTTTCTGTAAAACATCACCTGCTACTCTTATGATTCAGCTTTACACCGAGCTCACAATCCAATTACTGTCTCATGCTCAGCCTACGTAGTCCTGAGCCATCCCCACTGCCCCTCCTTTCAGCTGTGGGGTCTTACATCCAGTTCAGCCACTGGGGGTTTGGCTGCTTATCACAGACACCTGGAGAGGCAATTTGCAGCACAAAGGTGAAAGGAGTGAAGAAGGAATGATGGTAGGGATGAAAAGACAGGACACAAACGAAAACTCCAGAGCAGTGATGAATAGGGGAAACATTTCCTCTTTTTCCAAGAACCTCTAATTCTTATGTTCAGAACCAGCAATGACAATGGAGAAAACAAAGATGTCAGCATCTAAACTAGTACTGTATAGTCTGGTTTGTGGAGTTTCAGTGCTCTGCTTTTCAAAGTATTACTTTTTCCTCCTTTATTGGGAAGAGGTGAAACTGAAAGATCTGGTCCAGTTATATTCCACATTCATTCCCAACCCTCCAGAGGATGTAAGAGTCTGAGATGGTCCTATAGGCAACTCTCAGCCACAAATGTGGCAGGATGCTGGACTAAATCTAGTCAACTCCCAGATCTTCCTAAGTATAGGAAATCATTCTTTTATGTACAGAGACCTAATAAATCTTCAGATGCACTGGTCACTAATTCCAGCAGTAGGTTGAACAGAAACATTTTCCTGTGCCAAAAAAAAAAAAACCCCACTCAGAACAAGAGAACCAGAGAACAGGTTATATACATATAACTTAGTTTCACTTTCCGGAGAAGAAAAGCTCATGCTTTGGTTTAATCCAAAGAGAGACTAAATATGGCAAGTATATGAGATATGGGTAAGACCTCTACTGAATATTGAAATGCTTCTAGTATTGCCCGAAAACAAACTGCACACTTCAGAATACACTTCCTGCTTCCTTCAATCCCTGTGGCAGTAGGAACATTTCCATGTGGTAAATAATTGTTAAACGCAAACATGGAGAGATGTTGCAGTATTTTTTGAGCTTTCTGATCCCTCAAACAGCATGTAGCTGGCGTCAGTGTTTGCAATTTAAAAGCATGATACATGAGTAAAGACAAAAACAGGACTCGGAAGAATAGACAGGAAAGGTTTACTCAGGTTTGAAACTAGTCTGTTGGTCCATGTAAGTTACCTCAGGGTGCCCTTTAGGTCAAACAAATTCTAGGATAAACAACTTAAGACTTACAAAGGGGAACATTATTTTTATACCAAATAAGTGAATAATTTAGATGGAAAAAAACCCTTACAAATGCCCACTACATGCACAGTATCTGATTTAGGGAGACCATATCACCAAACTACAGAGCTTAACCTCCAGGCCACTCTGAAAGCATGGTGATAAAGCCATGAAAACACAGATAACTATGTGATTTTCGTGTTACCATCCATCTGTATCATGGGTTTTATAAAAAGAGTACTGACGAGTGATTAGTTCATGTCTCAGTTCCAAGAGAAGAGGGTACATGTGAAAATGTGATTATATACATTTAATTCACAGAGCCATTGTGCCAGTACAAAATGTGCCTCTGAACTTTCTTAAGGTATTTCTGGTGCAAAACCCTACAATTTAGCACTTTTAACTGTAAAATATCACAACTACCATAAATAAAGCCATATATTTTCCTACCTGATAAAAGCAATATAAGGAATACAGCGAAGAAGTCAGGATACTCTGCTAGTCCAGAGTAATTCATTTTGAAGTAGGCACTGAAGAAATGACCAATCCGTTTTCCAAGAAGTTCATCAAAGGTGCCACTCCAGGCTCTTGCTACACTTGATGTACCTTCACAAAACATGTGCATATTTAGGGTTTTGCATCTGTACAGTGAGATATAGCTACTTCTACTGGAAAAGAAACAAAACTAAGCCTATTGCTTCTTGAATTTAAAAAAACAGAGCTTGTGCTGCGAGTTTGTTTTGCTGAAGAATTTTAAGGTTTTAGAATTTTGCTTGTTAAATGGTAACAAGTTTTTTAGAACCAAAATATACAAATTTGTGCCTCATTTGTTCCCAAAATATTGCAGAAATTATCTCTGTGTCATTTATGCCTGATTCTGGAAGAAGTTTATTTCTAGAATTACAATATGACATATGTTAAACAATAAAAAATAGCGTAAGAAAGCACTTCAAGAAAGAACATGAAGGAAAGTTTGCCCACCTGTAAGTGAAGCAAAAAAAGAAATTACTAGCAAGATGTATGTTACTAGAGTCTGTATTTAAAATTAATACTCTCCTGTGGTAAAGGGTGCAGAGCCAAATACAATCTTATTTTTATAACTTACCTTTCATGAAATACATTTTAAGCAATACTGGGGAATATCAGTTTTGTAATGATTTAAGTAACCATCCTGTAGGTACACATCTAAAGCTAAGCATGCTCACACCAATATAATGGAAGTTTGGAACATGTTCCTCTGGGAGAAATATTTTTTAAATCCAAAAATGTTATCTCCACTGATGCACTGAAATAGTTATTTAACTATCTGCCACATAAGCATCGATTTTATTCAGATCTGGTCAACTTTGTATTTTATAGGATTACCTGATAGGAAAGCACTTAATTACTGCAAGGATATAGTAGCAAGTTAGTACTTAAACACCACGACTTTCCTGTGAGATACTATAGTGGAGTCCCTGTAAATGTCCTTGTTGTGCATATTCAGAGAAAAAATGCTTATAGATTTTACTGAAATTATTTGTGCTGACCAAAGATGGCAAAGAAATCCTGTTAATTCTTGTGCATCATCACTGAACTGTTAGAAAAATATCCTGCAAAAATTTTCTTTGCAATGGTGATGCACAGAAGGAAATAACCTCATCAAATTTTTTTGGTTGTTTTATCTCAGCAGGACTAAAAAGAAATGGTAGCTAAGTGTAGAGACAGAAAAGAAAAGCAGCCCTAAGTCTGTATCTTTTATCTGCTGTCTCAGAAACGGATGGGACCCGTGTTTGCTGTTCAGCTTACCTATGATATAGGATAAAACGAGATTCCAGCCAGTGATAAAAGCCCACAGTTCACCAACAGTGACGTAAGTATACAAATAGGCAGACCCAGTCTTGGGAACACGAGCGCCGAACTCGGCGTAGCAGAGACCTGCCATCACAGACGCAAGGGCAGCAATGAGGAAAGAAACAACGATGCTGGGTCCAGAATCAGATTTGGCTACTTCTCCAGCAAGGACATAAACACCAGCACCCAGGGTACTTCCTACTCCCAGGGCTATAAGGTCCACTGTCGAAAGGCATCGGCACAACTTGGTGTCCTCAAGGCTTTCTCCACCGATGTTCTTCTTCCGCACCAGACACCGAATAAAGGACAGCGCTGGTCCACAGGGCAACATGGTGGATGTAGAGCTCTGAAATAAGGGAAATTATTCCAGTATGCAAAAGACAGCGTAGACTCTCGTGAAGAACAATGGGAAAAAGTATTTGCATGAAGAACTTTAATCACATCTACTAACATATATTCACACTGTTTTGTGACACTAAATAAGATGGCATGTACTTTTTCCCCAGGAAACAAATTAGGGATACACCATTCCTCATTTTATATGTAGCACTTATTTCCCCAGGGAAAGAGACCCATTATCTTTAGGTTTATTACACTGCTGTAACAAAGAAGAAATTGTTTCCATTTATCTGCTAATGGCCACTTCTTAACCACTTATAAAACAGAAACAGCCTATTATCTCATACATCACAGAGCTTTTTAAGATAAGGATCAACAACATAAATAAGGAGTTTTGGGGTCTAAAACTCCAACAGTAAGACCATAAACAGCAAAGGCTTTAAAATACAGCATTCTGACAGAGACAATTCAATATCCTTTTGTCTTCAAATATGTAGCTTTTGCCTTTAGAATTTGCTTTAGTAAGAACTGCTTGAATTCAGATTAAAACAGTGTTTCTACTCTGTCATGCACCAGTGAATTTTTCCAGATCTAATTATCCTTTCAAGAAATCTTGCACACCTCTGCCTAACAAAAACTGATGGGCTAACTGCTCATCCCATGCCAGCTGCAGTTCTTCAATACTCTGAGTGCCCATCACAGCGTGGGATGTGATCAGCTCTAGCACACAAACTCAGATTGTGTGACCACCCTGGTCCTGAAGGCCAGCAGCTGGGCACCACTTCTCCAGCCTGTGATATGGGTGCCTGCTAGGAACAGCAGTGAGCCAGCTTCCCAAGTAAAATAAATGGTCACTGAGGGTCCAAAGCATTTGCCTGGGAGGGAGGACATGGGCATCCCATAGAAAATAATATTTTAAAGAGGCAACATTAATGGACAAGTTCTGTCTTTATCTATTTGTTTAAATTGTATTGTTGATGGCTAAGAATCAAGTAAGAATCAAGTGATATCATCTGGCATCTTCCCAAACTGATGTTTGTCTTTGCAACTCATATCATAAACATCTATACTCTGCTCATGATTTGTCAAGTGGAACCCTCCTGGGAACTGAAAATCTATTTAAACTAGACAAAGATATTCTGCTGGTGTATTCCTTTCTGGTCTGTATCAGTTTCCTAGAACAGTAAAGGATATTTCCACTCACGCTAGTTCAATCCACTAACAGCAGTGACTTTGTATGAAGATGGATAGCTCAATTAACAATGCTTGATCCTAAAACAGAGAGTCAGAAACAGAGAGTATCAGGAACTCTGCCATCCCTATACAAGATTGCTTGGGAAAAAAAAAAACCTGCCTGACAAGAGAAAGAACACTTTGACCCTATTCCTGTAATAGCTCCCCAAGTACACTCAAACATGCCATTTCTGCCTACAAAGAGTACCCTTAAGATAAAAGGTCTCCATTCCCTTTTAAGTAAATGGAATTTGATAAAGGGTAGTGAATGGAATTGAACAGCTGTGGACAGTGATGCTTAATCCCCTCACAAAGGTGATAGGTGGCCCAGGACTGTGGGAGGAGGCAGACAGGCAAGTTTCCAAAGCTCTGCTGCAATCAGGCAGTCCTTTCAGCACATCAGGCTCCCAGAGACAAGAATCTGCCCAGGTATATAGACTCACCCACTATGAAGATTTCACGAGTTACAGAACTCAGATGATATTGATGTCGGCAGAGATCCACAATATCTTCTAAGGGAATTAGCATTGAACTGTTCAGGCAAAATCCCCTGCAGTGTCTCCTGAGCTCTTCAGAAAGAGCAGCCTTTCTTTGGGCCTGAGAATGAGGCACTCCACTCTCACATAGCCAGGTTTATCTATCCTGGGCTGTACTTAGACAAGCATTCTGAGACCACTTTTTTTCCCCCAAATGACAATTCTGAAGCTGTAGCAACCACTGAGGATACTATATTAATATGCTTATTAGTCTGCAGACTGTGTGACAGGCAGCAATGCTCCTGTGACTCTGTGCCCTTCACCTTAGCAACTTCCATGTTGCAGAAACATAGCATTTTTTAAGGAATTATTTCTCCCTCCCCTCAGATAATATTTCATCGGTATTTCATTAATAGGAAAAAATACTCTTGCAGATCTTGTTCTCAGACCACTAAGTAATTTCCAAGACACTTGTTATTCAAATGGCATCTCAGATTGTTTTGCATCTTTGCCATTTGGGACAAGAAGTCGTGAAAATTGTACAGGCATGTACTGCAGTGGCCTGCAAGTGATATGGTTTTCTCTGCTAGGAAGGAATCCTTCTGGCACAATAGGAGGAGATTTTCTGCTTCTGATTTCTGCTTCTTGAGGATAGGAAGGATGCTAGCTCTTGTTAGCCATAAGCCAGTAAGACACCTCTTCTGACTGAAACCCAGCCTTTCTTCTTCAACCTTTAGAAACTGGAGCACAACCAAAGACAAAGTTCAATATACAAACTTTGTGTCTGTAGAGGGAAAAAACCCACACCTCATGTGCATGGGAAACTTCTCTTTGTAAGTATATCCATCCTAACATGGACTTAACCAACACGTCCTTTTACAACAACCACGGGAATCCAGCACATCTTCCACAGTTTCCTATACTTAGTATGCCTAAATGCATTGCAAACAATGCCTGAGCCCCTTGTTCACAACTTCTATTGCTGTGTGCCAAGTGCAGCACTCTACCTCAGGCATGGCCCCCTTTCAGATTTTGCTGAGACATTCCAAGACTTCATACTTGATACGACAGTGCAGCAGGAAGACCTGACGAGCTTATGAAGCTATTTGGCTTCACACCGGACCAAATGACATAGGTATGAGGTGACAAGTGTCTTCAGAACTAACTGACAAGCGTAATGTTTTTCTGAGGTGTCCCTTGTAAAGCCGATCGTTTAATGCATTCCCCGGCAAGAGAAGAGCCTGGGCAATGTCTCACTGCTGGCTTGTGCTGACTCACAAGCGGTTTATCAGAACGCTGCGGCTGAGCACGTCTCATGCTAAACTGCAAACATACAGAAGCAAAGAAGGTAGAAGCTGGGTGTGCCTTTTGGTGGCAGCATTGTCCTAGACAAGCTTATACTGACCGCTACCATGCCTTCTTATAAAGGGTCTTTTTCCTGCAGACTCACAGATCTTATTCCTGCGTTTGAACAAATACCGGTTTTCTTTTCTGTTGATCTTTATGACAGTGAGGAACATGAAGTAGGGTAAGTAAACACATTAAAAAATGATCTACTTTTCGACTAGCAGGTTTCAGTATTTTCCTAACTGTTCCTTTTTTCTACCTCTTTTCCCTGATGCAGCCTAACCCTCCCTCATCCTGGCACACAACTGTGGGCTCTGCTTCATCTTGACCTCTACTGCCATGAGCTCTGCCAGCACTGGCCTGGGCCCCTGCTGAATGCCCTGCACTGCAGAGGAGCACTGGCTCTGCTCTGAGCCTTCCTGGGAAGACACATTTGACAGCTTGGGAAAGGGGATTTTTGATAATTACACCGGGTAATCAAGAAGGAAGCTGAGTGCTTTTGAGGCATCTCTGGTGCGCCCATCCCACATTTCTTGGAGCTGACTTGGATACCTGCTAGCCTTTGAACAGGAATGTTAGGCATGTAGCCTGCAAGGACCACAAGTCAGGGTGGGCTGAATTGTTCATGCTACTTAAACAGAGAAAAGATTGAATCCTGAGCTTATACAGAATTTAAACATAGGCAAGGAAGGATAAAAAACCAAAAAAGAAAACGCACTTGAACTCACCAACAGCATGCAGTTATTTGCAATTAAAGTGGGGAGCAGACACAACCTGATAATCCTCTCATGCATTCAAACCTGTGCTAGGCTCCACTTTGAAGTCTGCTTTACAGAGAGTGCTTCGTCACAAGCAAAGCAAGTTTCACTTTGCCACAAGCAAACACCTGTGAAGTTCATTTGTTACCAACGTTGGCACACTGCTTTTGCTGCATACAACTGAGGTGGCAGCTCTTTGGCTCTGTGTGTCCTGGGTCACTGCACTTTTGAAGTCTCTTTTCGGACTGTTTTAATTTAGCGACAGGTTACACTACAAACAAGGAATACGCTTCCAACAGTCCTCCAAAAAAGGCAGGTCTCAGTTCAGCTGCCTTGGACCAATGACCAGCCCTTACTGAAACCGCCTCCTTCCTTGAACACATTCCTAGAGAGAACTGCTAAGCCATCCACATTACAGTTCAATTTTACCCCTTCAACCACATTCAACAAAGATATAGGCAGGAGAGTAGAACATAATTTAGACAGGAAAGAAACTTGACAGATTTATCTAACATAGGGGAAGGAAAAAACCCCACAAAGATTCCTCATGTCTGATGGACTTCCAACGGTATTTGTCAGAGTACCTGAATAAGCAGGTATTTCTCCAATCCCTTTTGTTCTTTATTGTCTTGGTTATTTTTTTTTCTCCACAGTATCTGCTGATAAAATTGTTATAATTTCAGCCTTTCCTGGCCAATCGTAAATCAGATCATTTAGTGCTTGTCCACTACACATCTGAATGCCAATCCAAGAAGATGAGTTCAGCCTTACAATTCATACCAGCTCTTTGCTCACAGGGATGATCAGGAACACTTAATAGTCACCTGTTGTTAGCCCTCTTCTGGCAGGAAATGTTTGATGTCAAAAAATTTGTAACTAAAAACACAATGCAAGGGACAACGTCTCTATCTGCAAAGATTATATTTATATTTAAACCTGCTTTGACTGCTTCACAGTTATGTAAAATCTACCATTTCTGCCAAGTATTTTTTCACGTAAAAGTAACCTAACCTAGTCTACTATCCCACACAAAATTCAAAAAATATGTGGATATTGGAGCAAAAAAATGTAATTTACATAATGTGTCAATAATTTTATTTCCATTAAAATAAAATTTCAATTTAATTATGTCTCATACATGGCTTAAGTTAGCACACATTAAACCCAAGCTACACATGGGAAAATCCAAAGTTTTGCTGCAGTTGCCATTCTGCCTTTCCCACAGAATTTTCCACTAAAAGTTCTAATAAAAAAAACCATAAAAATCTCATATAGAAAGCAAATGCTATAAAGCAATATGAAACTTCTGAAAGTTTTAGTACTGAGATTTATGTTTAATGAGTCTTGAAGCCAAAGTAAAATAAAGATATTTTACTCAAAGTTATTCTGTTGAGCTAATATTATATAATATACTATTAATTTTAGATGCAGTAGTTGAACATTTTAAACAGCATTCCAATTAAGGATTAAATACTCCAATAAGTTTGTAACATATTGAAAATGGGAAAATATAAATATATATACTGGTTAATACAGATTAATTTTGCACCTTTCTGCAGCCTCATTTTCCTGAAAAACCTGTATAAGTTAATGAATTTTTTTATCTCCTATTAAGTACGTGTAGCCTTATTAAAAATTGCAGTATTGCATTTATTAGATTTTGTGCAATAATATATGAAAATAAGATCTTGTGAAATAATGTATCAAAGTAAAGAATTGCATTGATTGTATCTTGTGGAATGATATGTGAAAGTAAAAGAATTCAGAGATGGAGCAAAACTAGATATACTCTATGATTTACGTGTGTGTGTACATGCAATAATGTATTATTTTACTGCAAGTGTCCTAAAAGTTCATGTAGTGCCCAAGACTTCCACAAAACTCCTAATGTCTTAGAATATTTAAAGCAGCATATTTCAATAATACTTCAAGCTGTAAAATCGGAAAGCAGCACCTGTAACAGAAGAATAAGATGCATAAAAGGGAAAAGGAAAGAAAGTTTTATTGTTCAAAAGCAAAAACACCTTCTAGTCAGACTGGGAAGGAAAATATAACTGCAATTTCTATATATTAACGCTGTCATTTTTACTTCACCCAAGACAGAATAATGCTGTAATGTAAACAAACTGCATACCACAGCTCTTGCTCCTCAAACAGCACATACGTTAAAGGCAAGGTTTCCTAAGATAGCCTAGGTTGCTTTCAGGTTACTTCTTTCAGCAGTAAACTTCTTTACTAACCTGATTCAGAGCCACTTCTGGCAGGCAAATTTCTGCTCCTCTTACTCAGTCCCGAACTCCTGCTGTCATAAATGGAAGAGTAATGACTGAAAGTGATTTTATTAAAATACTTGCTTTAAAAGCCAGCTGCAGGTGGTGCGGGAGCCCTCAGTGTTGAGGGGGTGGAGGCTTGGCAGCCCAGGTGATTGGAGGGCTGCGAGCTGGACAGTTATTTGCCTAGCCAAGCAGACAGCGAGGGAGAGAGAAAGCCTTGCCGGTGTTCAGATAGATCACATCCACTGTCTTCATGACACAAAATCCAACTGGAATGCCATTTCCTACATTTAAACACACCTATGTCAGGGAAACTTTTCGCACATCCTGAAAGGAATGCATGGGAAAATCCCACTGTTAAACCAAGCAAAGTCTTATCATTGCCCTTGTGAAAAACAAACTGGGTTTGAAGCATATTGAAGGATGCTTTGCAATATTTTCAGACCTGAATGCAATTTCATAGTATGAAAACAGGTTTTGTTGAGTAAATTTTAGAAGAATAAAATTAATTTTATAAGTATTTCTGTGGCTAGAAGCAACATGGAAGGCAGTACATTTACAAAGATGTGTTAGAGCCCATTCTGTTGAACTGGGGTAGATGTATCATACATGATCTTCTCCTTTATATGGGTTGAAATGAAAAACACTGAAGACTGGACTTTGAACAAGCCAAATATTCCTGTGACACAGCCAATAAATAAAACTCAGTTTCTTAAAAACTAGCTTCCAGAATAAACCAAACACCAATGTATAATTTACAGCTCTGTTTTTATTACTCCCAATGGCAAACAACCCCACTCCAAACATGTAGTAGTATTTCTGGCCAGTATTATTCACAGCATATTATTTCCTTCTCAACACTCATGTTTCAATCACTTTAGTTTTGTTCCGCTAACATAAGATAAACCTTGCAGAGAAAAGTGCTATGCTTCTCATCATTAAAAGGTCTTCTCTAGGAAAATATGTAGACAAACATGCATTGTGTGGCAGCCCGCTGAAACTTTCTATCAGCTTTTACTTTTTCCTTAGTGTAAAGTCTGCCAGTGCCTCAGAAGCAGAGAAGGTTCTTCCTTTTTGCTCCATGAATAGCCCTACTTCCTGCAGCCACATGCAAGGGAAAAATGCAACTTCTCCTCAGCTCTCCCAGATCCAAGGAGAAATGCATCCAAGAAAGTGTGCTCCACAAGGATGGGCTGTGTTTCAAGAGCAGAAGTCCAGCTTGCATTATGCAAGGCAATTATTTTCTTACAGGAAAAAACATGCTAAGCAAAAAGGTCTTGTTTGCTGAAGGTCTGCTGATGACAATGCTAATGCTTCTCCTCATGTTGACCTCATCTTGTTAAAGATGAACTTTATCTCTTTCACAGTTAATACACAGTCAAAAGATAGAAACAAGAAGTTATGCTACAGATTAGGTTTCCTGTGCAGAAATAAATGACAACCACTTTTAAGGATCATCACTCTGACCTGTGACAATATCTAGGCATTTTTTACCAAACTAGCACTCTCTAACAAGTCAGTGAATGACTCAAGAATTACTCAGATGGCACTTGAATATCTCCAGTGAAGACGACTCCAAACCTCTCTGAGCAGTCTGTGCTAGTGTTCTGGTCACCTGCACAGTAAAGAAGTTCTTCCTCATATTTAGCTAGAACTTCCTATGCATCATTTTCTGCCCGTTGCCTCTTGTCTGGTTGCTTATCTCCTATCTGTGATAAGAATTAATCCCTGGTAACACCAGTACACTTATGGATCATCACAATGACAGAGCTGGGCTGCTTTGGGTTGTCTCTCTTCCTAAAACTTAATCCTGAGAACAGCAGCACACAGAAGCTACACTGCTAAAGGTATCCAAACCTAGAACACTCCTGCCTTCAAGTCAAGGGGCAGAGAGCACACTGGCTGGTGAAATAAAATGCCTTACATCTGTCCCACCTCAATCTAACACACTGTGGGGTAGATCGCTATATCCCCATTATGCAGAGTTTTGGTCAAAGGTCCTATGGACAGACACTCAGACATAGTTTTGGGTGTGTTTTCAGTAACACATGCTTGAAGCCACAAGAAGACCATGGTGCCACCCAGCAAAGGTCATTTTTGTAGATTCGGCTGAAAGGTGTATTTGTGTGGTTGAGGGTGTGTGACAAAGCAGTGTGAGAGAGATGTTCATAAAGGGCTGGGTCTAGTGGGGGATCAGTAAAGGGTGCCAGATGTGGTGCTCTTTGGACAAGACTGAGCAGACAGAGTGCTGTCTGGTGGCAGCTACCTGCCAGAGCATACCCAGCTTCTTGCTCAGAGGAGATTCTTGTTTCTCTCCAGGAAAGAGCTGTAGTAGACCCACTTTGTGGCTCCCAGTTTGTTTCCAGTTACAAATCCAGCTGTGTTTGGACCAACAACATTAAATTCTGACTTTAGAGACTTCTGCTCCTTAGCAACTGTATCACTTGGGTTAATCTAAAGAGCCTCATCCAACAGTTCTCTGATTTACATACCCCAAGGACTTCTGTAGCACATTCTTTCCATTAAAAAGTTAATCAGGAATTCTCTTCTTGCCAGGAAACAGTTGACCACATTAGAGGGAATGAACTGGAGGACAAAATAATTTTATCTTATTTTCCTATGGAAGGCTTCTTTTAGGATTTTCCCTTAGAGTATCAAAGGAGTATGAACATATTTTTTACAAAGGAATGCAGAAAATCATGCTATGGGGATTTTAATTTTACAACCCCGCCCCCAAACCATTAATTTTGAAACTCTTGCATAGACTGAAACAAAGCTCTACAGATGCCCAAGCGACAAACTGATTAAAAGCTGCTCTGTTGTTGACTCTGACTTGTCTCACAGACACAGCCTCAGAGCTATGGGACAAATATCTGTGGAGTTTTACATAACTAGAGGTGTTAACTGTGCACATGCATATCCATGTGCTTGCCCATATAACTATACATAACTCACCAAAGTTAAACATGAACTGGTGGGCCCAGGCCTTAGTGAACCATGGCAATCCCTCCACTTTGCAACCAACTGTAACAAACTCAACTTTTGACACGCACAATGAAAAAGAAACACAACATGTTTTGTACACTTTGTGCAGCAGGGTTATGAGAAGATGTACCGGTATTCATCAGGATTCAACAATCAGCCTGCAAGAATCTTTCCTAGATAAAGTAATTACAGTTTAGTGGTTCTGTGAATAAAAATCCAGTGCAACCTATGTGCTTATCTGCATAAGATGATCATAAACATTCAAGAGAGAAAGAATCCTTAAAAAGCTCAATAGTAGTGTAGGCTGTCTTTATAATGTTATGACAGGAACATTTCTGAAGAGAATAAATTACAATTCAACACTTTTTAAAGGAATTCCTCTTTACTAAAATAAAAATATATTTATTTTAAACTGCTTCTCATGGTTTAAGCAGATTAATGAAACTAGTTCCTACAAAATATTGTACAGATTTAAATAAAATTATCACTTACCAATTCTCTCAACTTTAAGAGTTCTTTAACAATTCTTTTTTTAGTTTGTACTTAAGAAAATACCTCAAATCCTGAACTTCAATAAAAAATTCAATACAACCTATAAAAAAAAAATCACATAGATTAATCCAGGAAGGAAGTATAAACCTGCAATCCTGCTTCATTTCATATGTAGCAATAAGAAGGCCTACATTGCCACAAATTCCTATTAGTTATTTTGATCCAGGAATAAGCAATTGAACCTAATATTAAGCATGTCCCGAACAGCTACTAGCTGCCATTTGCTGAATTCCAAATATTCCCAGGGGTCTACAGGAAATTTTTTTAGTGCTGACTCATAGTGCTGTCCCTAAGTCTAAAATCAGAGTTTTCGAGAAGGAAAGTAACTATTTAAAGCCATACTATCTATAAAAAAAATCCACATACACTTTTTTTTGGTCTCAAATACAGGATAAAAATAGATAGGAAATTTAGATAGAGAAGTCTGTAATATATCCAAAGGAAAAACAAGAAAATCAAAGTTAAAACTAAGACTTGATCTGTAATTGCAAATAAACTGTGATGCCATGTCTTGCCAAAACTGAAATGATTTTGTTTTGCATCTCCTTGGACACCTGGGACAGGTGTGTCAGATGCAGCTCCACACTGTAGCTTGGGAAGGAGTAGGAGAAGGCACCACCAGCCAGCTGAAACGTGAATACACTTCTCCCTTAGAGGCAGGAAGTTACAAATGGGCTGTCAATCAGAGCAAGGAGAAAGATCTACCAGAAAAACTATTAAGGTATAGTGGATTTTTTGTGGTGTAAGCTATTAGGTAACATCTTATTCTGCTTTTCTATAAGCCTGTTTGAACTTACAACATATTGAACTGAAGCAAACTTTAATTAAAAAAAAAAAAGTATTCCAATTCTGACAACAGTCCATGTTTGAGCCAAATGTGCAATTGCACATCTAAAGGCTACTTAGGAAGGTAATTAGGCACATTTCATAGAAATCATCCCAGCCTATATAAATGCAACTGACATTTAAAAGTAGTACTTAATGTCAAAAAAGAAAAAACACCAAAGCTTTTTTATCTAAATAATGAGGCTCTGGCTTATTAATTATTAAAAGTTGTATTATCATGTATGGGGATAATAGTTTTTTTAGTTGTTTTGAATGTGCTTCATTTATAGCTTTTCAAGGTTACCCTGTTCTAGTTATCACTTTCTTCACTACCTGAATTAAACAACTGTAAGTTTATTTCCCAATCCTTCTGTAATACAGGACTTTCTTCGATTTCCTCATTTTCACCTCAGCCAATCAAACTCTTTCCTCAGTTTACTTGGATTTTTTTTTTGTAGGAACATCTGTGA
>VZTR01032762.1:124136-165067 GCA_013400775.1 Chaetops frenatus
GTTATTTGTTTGGTTTTGGTTTTATTTTTCTTTAAATTTTTTTCAAGTGGAAAATTATCTTTGTCCCTGTATCAAAAATGGAAATCTTTCCAGTTCCTATCTTTAACGAACATTTTTTTTCCTATAAAAAACAATTTCATCCAGAAAATTTCTATTAACTCTATTCCTACTTAACAATAATTTTCCTTTCCAGATAATGATATGAACGTTGCTTTTTTTACTTACTCTTTTTAATCAGTAACAGGGGTTTACCTTTCACCCCACGGTTACCAAGTTTTCAGTAACAGCCTCTTGTGTAAGACACAAGCAAAAGCCTCTCAGAAAGTAACATCAGATCAATTCCATGTATTCTGTTCTGTTGAAAACCCAGCAAAATCAAAACATAAAACTCTGAAAATTAGTAGAGATGTATTTCCCTGCTGAAAATTGTACTGATTTGCACAAAAGCTGGTGATTCTCTAAAAGGGACTTAGACACTGGTTTTAAAGTAGAAATAGTGAGAGTCCTTTCACATGCATAAACTCCTGAGGTGGCTTCTAAAATGGCTATAGAATCCATATTTTTAAAGGGTTTTGCCTGTGTGCTCTTGAGTGCTTCCAAAAGGGTTTGAAAGGCCCATGGTACAATAATGGAAATTAAGGAAAGAATTAATGAATCACCTTATTTCTCTCTCTTCCCTTCCCAACCTCAGCTGGCTGGCTTGAAGGCTCAAGTAGCACCAGCACCAGGGGTTCCTACTCCACTGGGGTTGTCCAGTCCCATCCCTGGGTCACAGTACCTCTCAGCCCATCTGGCCAGTGCACCATACACTAATGGGCTCCTGTAGGTCTTTTTGTTTTAAAAAGCAGTGTAATTAATATTCTGTGTTGAGTCACTGAAAACTGTTTAAAGTAACTCAATTTTACATCTATAAAAAAGTGGCCTTTTTATTTTCTGTGTGGGCCAAGAAAGGAAGAAGAGTGAGTGGAGAAGAAAGATGAATATCTAATTTAAGACTAAAGAAATCACAGATGATCCCAGAAATAGCCTCACTTACATCATGGAGCAGGGGAAGGAAGGGAATTCCTATTACACATCTACTTGTTTCTATATGAGTTTTTAAGGTACATGGAAAAGATGCCATCTCAAACAGATTACAAAAACCAAACAAAAACTAGGTCTAATCAAGTTGTCACAACTTTGTCATAGCAGAACGTCTAAAATTAAGCGTGTTTTAATTATCTGCCAATTAGAAGAGTTTTTAAAAGTTAAGTTTGCTTTCTTTTGCTTACAGAAATCCAAGAATTAGATGCACATTATTTATATTCCATATTTCTTTTATCTCAGATGGCCTTTTATCTTAAGTCAAAGGCAGTAAGAATTAATTTAAGAGATTCTTGCATAAAAGTTTTGAAAAATCTCCTTTGGAACCAAATATTACTATGAAATAGTGGCAAAGTATTTAAATTAGGATTCTTCACTGGATCTGTACTGGACTTTAAATATTAAATCAGAGACATATTTTGCTTCCATTCTCTGTGATGTGCCCAGCACCACTGCCACACATCGCACACACCAGACATGATGTGTGCAAAGTGCACTGCTGTGATTTATTTTAGGTTTCTATATCAAAACAATACAAAACCAACATAAACAGGAATGGTTAGTTCACAGGATATAAATAAGCTGCATCTGCAGTGCTTAATCCCAGAAGCATTAAACAGCATTCTGTGGTCTGAAGTTAGTGCTGTTAAGACCACCCCGGATTCTTTGCAGGTACTTTCTGCACTCTGCAAAATCAAACACCACTTTCAAATATGAAATCCCCAGAATAAGAAGTCCCTGCAAAGTCACTAGAGCAACCATGCTACAGACCACTACCCTTTGACATTAAATGTGGCCACTCTAGACAGACATTCTCAATATATACTGTACATATCAAGATCATATAAATCCAAACATCTAACATGATTGATAACTGAGATAACTAATGCCAGAGCATTCCCTTTTCGTTCTTGGCTTTAAATAGCACCACTACATTTAATGCTTCAGGAACAGAGTTTGAAGAACATTATAACCTTCAACTGGGTAATATATTGGAAAGACTTTCAAATTTCTCAGTATTTTTTAAGCAAGTCAATAAGCTTGATTGCATATAACATGTCACAAGTAGAACAAGACCAAGACTTCAAAACACAGCAAAAACCAGTACTGATCTCGATAGTTGCCCACTGAGATCTTGCTCACAGATCTCCAGGGGGCTTAAGCAACAGGTACAGCAAGTGACCCTAACCATGTGCTGTGGCTTTCCAGAGAGCCTGCACAGGCTGCAGTGCTCCATGATGTAACATAACAGAGCACTGCAGTCAGCAAGGACCTGTGCAACATATTCTGAGGGTACATCAAAAACACTCTATGAACTTCCTTTAAGAAAGAAGTATTCTTCTGTATTTTAATCAAATCACAGCTGTGCATGACAATTGCATAACCATGATGAAGACATGCTTTCAGATCCATGCAGATTTGATGTAATGTATAAAGCCTGAAACATTGGCAAGTCTGCCTGAAGAAACCAGATCTCTTGGAATAAATCCCAGTTCAGTAGTAACAGGAGAATCATTCCAGCAGAGCACTGAACAAGCACAAGCATTGGTTCATAAACCAATGAGTATTCTGTAAATAATAAATAACATATGGAATACCACAAACATTTGAGAGAAAACCCAACTTGGGTGTGCATGTGTGTTTCTGTACTCTCAGCCAGCCAGCACGACAGTTCTTTACTTGCAACTTTATCTTTAATATAAATCGTCTGGAGGTATTGGAGAAGCAAACAGTTTAGCAGTTCCACAGTTTTTGCAGGAGGCAGTTCTGCTTATAAAAATCAAGAGTCATTTGAGCATTAAATTGCTATTACTGTACCTACAAAACTACTTCACTGACTACCAAATGGCCCAGAGGAACAAACCACATGAATGTTGCCTGCAGGAATGTACTTGCAGTACTAACTGATGCACTAGCTAAAATAAATACTAGCAAATGTGCTTTCAGGATAATTGTGTCACATAGCAAAATAGGAAGTTGTTGGGACAGCCATTACTTCTCCCACATGAAGAGAGAGTGAAAGACAATTTCCCAATTTTATTTTGTAGCAACAGAAGGCCCCATAAATGTGTAACTTTTTATTCTATCTTCAGCAAACACAAAGCATCTCAATATACATGCCATACCACCTCCTCCCCTCAGTAACTTTCTTCCCTTGTCACATCCAATGATCCTGAATGGCATGACCAACTTCTGACTGAAAAGATCAGGGGATATCATGCAGATAATTACC
The DNA here is from genome assembly GCA_013400775.1 of Chaetops frenatus. NCBI lineage: Eukaryota > Metazoa > Chordata > Aves > Passeriformes > Picathartidae > Chaetops > Chaetops frenatus. Next base: position 127,453 of record VZTR01032762.1, read on the forward strand.
TCAAACATCCTCGTCTAAGTAAGATGTATTGAACATTAGCAATACAGAACATCAAGCCCATTTAGTTTCCAACTTGTCTCATATTTGTTCTTTAATTCTATGTTCATATTTTTCTTTTTTTATCTTTCATTTATTTAAGTGAAACAAGATAATTTTTCCCCATATTTGTTCCTAAATCAACCACTTTTTCTAAATCTATACAAAAATTAGGCTGATCATTGGTTAGTACCATCTGTAAATGATACATGTTTTCATAATGCAAAAAAATTTTGGCACGAAGAGTAAGTACACATCCCTCATGGAAACACTATAAAAACATGAAGGTTTAATTGTTCTACACCAGCAACAGATACTCATAAAATGAACTTTCTTACATAAAATTATAATCAATGTAAAATCCCTCATGCCTAACCTAAAGTAATTCTTAGCTAGTTTAAATGAAAATTAACATGTCAGCAAGTATACCTTAGCTAAGATCCTTTTTCACCTATACATTGGTTTATTGACCTTCAGAAAATGCCACTTTGGCAAGCATTTGTCAAACTATTGCTCTTTCTTTCTGTCCCTAGAAACTTAGCCAGCAATGGACATGCATATCTCATGCATCTCAATTTCCAGCAGCTGAAGAGGCTTAAGCAGAACCAAACGTTCCCTGTGATCAGACTCTCATAACTTCCCGCTACTTGCCTTTATTTCTCTTTAATTTTGACCTTTTTCCACATTTCACACATATACTAGGTTCAAATTTTCATTATTTTCTTCTTTTTTCAGTCATGATTCATCAGACAGGAAAATACTAAGATACAGTAATTGCTCCACTATGAAAATATTCTGTAAAATACTTTAAATTGCTTCTAGTTATATAAGAATTGTTTATTTTGACTCAAAAAAACCCCTAACATGATTCTAATGTTCAAAAGAAAAACTGTTTCAAAATACTTCGATAATAGAAGGAAAATCACTGCTGTTCTTCAGCATTTCTCCACTGAAATTTGAAGATAATAGGTCAAAAGACCAAAATACCTCCAGTCCCACAAACTTTATGTAGCCTTCTCAAACAAACAAACCATCCAGAGTTCAACATCTGTTACTGAACTACCTGAAACTTAATCTATCAATTTTTTGGTAAAGGGGGAAAAAGGCAGAAAAATGCAGCAATTGCTAGTCTATGCATCATCCATTAGTAACAACATGATTCTTTCAGGTTATTTGGTCTGAGATGATAAACCATTTTGAAAAAAAATCCTTGTTAAATGCTATCAATCTGGTATACTTAAAAGACAAATAGCAAGCTCTAAATGGTGTAACAAAATGAGATGGAAGTTTGGAAATCCACGGCAGGAAATCTGGGTCTAGATAAAAGGATATGAAGGACAAAAAGCTCCTTACAATTTTCTGGATTAAGGGCAACTTTATACTTCCTAGCAAAGTTTCAGTGGTACACAAATTTGACAAGTTTTTTGGTGCTAGCCCAATATAGTTTTAGAAATCTGTCATTATATACACAGCAGAATTTCTAGCTAGAGCAAAAGGTAAAAACCATCCTTGAAGACAATCCAGATAACTCACCTGGAATTAATTGTCATCATCTTCTGGTTTAGGCAGGGATTTATTCCCTAAAGTCTATTTTCCTCTCTAATTCCAGACTCTACAGGCATAACATTTTTAAAAAGAGGACAAAAATCACTGAAATCTGATGCTCTGCTTCATCACTGCTGATATTTAAGGAAACTGTCATAGAAGCCTGCCTGTTGTGACAAAACATCTGCAACCACTTTACCTTACCTCTAAATGATGGTAGATGTTCTACCTGCTTGTGTGTAACTCTCCAGTAGCACAAGCAGTCATCCAACCTCTCTCTGATTATCCCTAAAGATTAACTGGGTGGTGACACACTACAGTCTCTTGCTGACATAACAGTGAGAGAAACTTCTGAAAATTGAGAGTATGAGTCTGAATAAGAAAAATGCTGATTTTCTAGCCATGCACTATAAACAGGTATTTATTCTGAAATTTTCAAGACAGCTTATTCTACATGTCAGCTATAGCTAGGTAATGTCCTGAGCAGGAAGGCTAAGACTTTACAATTTCACTTACTCTGCAATTCCCAACAATCAAAAAAAGAAATGAAAAAAAAAAAAAAACAAAAACCCAAAACCAAATCATTAGAACTGATCTCTTATCTTCAAAAGAAACTTAAAAGAGGTGGGGTTTTTTCTGATGGGAATTACAAAACCCACCACAAACAGCAGACAACCATGTGATGGCCAGGCATACTTCTGAAAGGGTGTTCAGGGCAGGTAACAGCAAATGGATGAATTGTCCAGAGGAGAAAAAAATAGCTTTACTCATGAAAGACATTGGTAGACTGAGCACTAGACTGCATGCAATGATTCATATGAAACTGGTGACAGCTATTAAGCCAAAACATGAAAAAATGAGAAAAAGGCAGTAGAGCTACTGAGCCTGGAGATCAAACAGATCAAAGATAGCTACTCCTTCAGAAAAAAAATACTCTTTTTTTTTTTTAATGTATTTATAACTTGCTCTCTGCTGTGATAGTTGCATGAGTATGTGACATTAGAAATTTTGTCATGACCTAGACATAAATAATCAAAAAGAACAGAAAATGTATCTGAGAAAGCAGATACTTTACCATTTCATGCCAATCACAATAAAATCTACACTGGGATAAACGAGGTGATGAGACGCCGTGACTTCGTCAAGAATTAAAGTAATTTTGTATTTCCCTTCATTCTACTTGTTCCTAATTCTATAATGCAATCTCTGAAAAATCCAAGCCTCTCAGAAAGCTATTTCATATGATTTAAGATATGTTCTACTAACAGGTTTTCTTCAAAGACAACATATAAATAGAGCATGAAAATACCATTCAGCTGGGGAAATTGTTAAAACTGAGTCTGGCTCTTCGTAAAATTAGCTTAATTTATTCACACTGCTTCTTTTCTTCTCCTCTTTCTTCCACAAAAGACAAAAAGACCAAACAAGATAATGTTCACAGTTTTAATTGCTTGGAAGTAAAACAAAGCACATTCATTAAAGCTTGTGTAAAAGCAAGAAAAAGGACTGTAACTGAATGTGAATTGTATTCAGAAAATTTCTTTGTTCAAAATTTATCAAACTGAGTATATGGCACACAAAAAAAGCACAAGTAACAAGCACATCCTGGATCAAAGGCTATTTGGAAAGTACAATCAAAACTAGATGAGAGGTCATGGATAAGGAGGAGTTAATTTTTGGCATTAGTTTGAATTTTGGAATGGTATAAAAGGTCAAAAAGAAGCTACTGACCATAAAGATTATGACATCTCTACTTCCCCAAAATGAATTAAACATCTTCCTAAGAATATAACTGGGTATTACATGGGTTTCTACTCTTAGGCTGGGCATCAGATGTTAGCCACAAATTATTCCTTATGACATCTATGCTTAACACAATTGAGCAATGCACAGAGACAGACAAAATTATTATGCAACAGAATGCCTACTCTGATAGGAAATATTTTTAACACTTAGATGAACAGAAAATCTTCTTTATAAAAAGACAAAAAAAGAAAAAAAAAACAGAGGAAGAAGAAGAAAGAAGATCGGGCTGCATCTGATAAGCAATTTTCTGTCAGCTTTACAGATTTCAAGCAGAGTTATGCATTATAGCTAACAGTAAAATGATTTGGTGACCCCATTTATTTGGATAAATCTTGAGGTTGATGTGACTCAAATTCATGGAACTAATTTGTCTGGATAACAGCTTTACAAAGATTCTGAAGAGTCTAGACATTTTCACTGTGGGAAAAAAAATGCACAATCCATTTTATACAAACTTTAAAAATAATATCCTGCAGTCATCCTGTCATATTGCAAATTGTACTTCCAAAGTCAACAGCAGATAAACTAAAGCATTTGAAAGTAGCTGTGTTTGTACAACACTGGAAGGTATCAAGGGAAATGGAAACAGCCTTTGGTTCGGCTATTTTGCAAGAAATGATGAAGCAAAGAAAAAGATCAGTTATCTGCAGTGCTAGAGACTCCACAAATTTTTAAGGCATGTGAAATTTTACCTAATGATGATATGATGTGATATATGAAAAATAAGCTGCTTTTCAAAGAAGTACTTAACTATGTTATTTCCTGTCTACACTGATTGAGGCTCAGGCAGAAGAAATGTAGGATCCATGAGAAGTCTGAGTACTGTTTCTAGCAGTATAGCACAGCCTGACTAACTAGGAGAAAGAGGATAAAAGGAGGCAAGGGAAGAGCCAATTTTTTTTTTTTTTTGAGTTGCACATCACTCTCTCCCACTATAGCTATAATTTTATCTTACAATTAGGTTTTAAAACTTACCTCTAACACACTTTGGCTTTACTCCACTGTGGCCTGCCAAACTATTTTCCAAAACTGGTTTACTAGAACTTTTTCAAACACTGTTGCCAACATATTTAAGCTCCAGAACAGGAGGAAAAGGAAGAGTCAGCATTTATTTCTTTTAAAAAGTAAAAGAAAATACTTAATTTTTTATGCTCAATCCAGAAATTCAAATTTATTCATAACCAAAAAGACTGAAATACCTTTAAAATAAGGGCTTTGTTATAAAAGCACTAGATTTTACTACAGATTGTAGCCACATGGCACAATTCTCTCTATGAGAAATTGAGCCCCAGCTAGTTAAACAAAAAACTTTTCAACTGTGCCAAGACAAAAAAATATCTCTGCATTTATTCATACTACAGTAACACTCAGCTCAGAATCAAGGCCTTAGAGCTTAATCTAAGAAAAACCAATAGTATGAGAAAAGTGGAGTTAAGCAGTGAAATGTGTGTGTGTTGGCAGGTTCATTTCTCTTCCTACAGATGCACAATTAATACGCTTCACTATCAAAATAGCCAAAAAGAACCAGTGTAGCTATTGCTGGTCAACTGAGACCAAACAAGAATAAGAATGGAAACAGTACAGCTCATCTGCCAAACACACATCCAGGTTTATTCTGTTGGTGCTTTTTAGATTATTCGGATTCAACGTTTTCCACTACTCAGCAAACGCAACACTTTCAAGCCATGTCTTTACACTTCCCTCTTTTTGGCAAAGCTTCATGGAGATCCCTTCCTACATGGAGTCACATGGCAAAGACAAGGGGTGAGGGGTACAAGTTGTTCCTGGGGACATTTCAATTAGACACAGGAGGAAAATTTTTCACGAGAATATTCAGCCATTGGAATAACTTCCCCAGGGAAGTGGTCGATTCCCCAGTATTGGATCCAGTTAAGATCCAACTGGATGGGATGCTGGGCCATCTTGTTTAGAATGTGCTTTTTTCCAAGAAGGACCAGATGATCCTTGAGGTCCCTTCCAAACTGATAATCTGTGATTCCATGTTTCCATCAGTGGAAGATCCACAGTCAGTCTGGAATAAGAAACTCCCATCTTTGGGTACTAAATTTCATGAGAACACATGTACACACCAAGAACAGCCCAACAAAAGATCTTTTATTTGATTTAGACTTCATGTTGTCATATTTGGCTCAATTTTCATGGAATATTGCCAAGGTAGATAGAGATGGTGGTAAAATGTGCTGGAAAATATATATTTTTCTGACCATTACCACCAGCAGAGAGTGAATGAATGCATCAGTCTTTGAACTTGGAGATCAAAGTGGGACTAGCTGCTGAACTGTCACCAAAACAAGTTTTGAATTGTAATCACAAAGAATGGGAGAGTCACGTACAACAGAAACCCCACTGAAACCACAGTGCAAGAGTCTGACTGCAGCATCTACAGGCAGACCCAAGTTACCCTTGGCATGTTTAGAGTGGCATTTTTAAAATACTTCCACTCTTTTTTGGTGCAACCATAAAGAGTGAGGACAAGGTTATTCTCAAGAAAGGCCACAGAATTCTGAATGGCAAGATTAAAGTCTAGAATGTAACACTGCAGCAGTGATGTGATAAATGGCTCATAACAATGTGTAAAATCTGACCCCATCACTGGTAGAAACACAGCAAAAGACAAATCCATTTTAAGTAAACTTGAACAAGTTGTTCAATACACAGCATTACTGGGACATCTTGAGGAAATAGAGATATTTAGAAAATAACAGTTGCAAAAGTTACTTTAAGTCTTATTCCATTCCAAGTTTTGTGAAATGAATTGAATACTGACACCACACCCTGCACCCTGATGTGGCATTCACTGATGGGAAGGCCAAATGAACCTCTGACTACAAGTTACTTGATCTGAAATTAAAAAAGCATATTAAGGATATTACAGAAATAATACAGACACTATTATAATACAATATTCAATGTTTTTTATATTTATAAATATATAAGAAAACACAGCCTAAATTCTATTTCAGCATGCCTTATTTTCAGTGTGCATACTCTTATTTCAGTGTGAACTGTTGGGAAAAGCAGCTAAGAAAGACAAAGACAGCAACCTACAGAGGCTGCATTTGTATAGGAGGGGTTTATTTACTTTCTTATTTCAGTCTTCTGTTCCCACAATTTCTGGAGAAGACCATTATGAAAGCTCATCCCCACTCCATGCTCAGATGGTCTTAATACATGAACTTGGAATTCAAGTAGGAAGTACTGCTCATATATGTAAATCCATACAAAGTAGACTTCTTCCCTTTTCCTTTCAATTAAATAAATTTCTTATTGCTAACTGTCCACTTGGTTCACAGGGCTTAGTATATGCCTTTTCAGTACACAGTGTATGCCTTAGTATAACAGAAGAGGTGGGGCAGGCATACAGGCAATACCTTCTTCCCACCTCCCAAAAGCAAGCTGGTACACTGTACAAGCCTGGAGACACACACAGACAGCCACTCCTCACTGGGCAGCCTGGTGTGGGACCATATTCTGAAACATCAGCTTGAACACATGCTAAATACTGTTTCACATTTTGCAATCTTAGGAGTGGGATTTTAACTCTATCATTTCTCTCTTCTTGATTGGAAGAATTGCCTTCTCTTCAGGCAAGATACACATTTCTTGTAATGGCTCCTACCTCAGAGTCTCTTCTCAGAACCTTATCTTTCTCTTCTGCCCAGTAATTTACCCAATTTATCAGCAATACTGAACCAAGCCAAATGCATTTCAGCAGAACTGTAACAGTCGTGAAAAAACATTCATGTCAAGGACTGCAGTATTTCTGATGGGGCAATTCAAATGTTCCCTTCCTGGGCCTTCAGAGTAGAAATCCATGGTGAAATATTCAGCCTCATGCAAGTTCCCTGTCTGACTCAGTTTCATATCAAGGGAAACAACTTCTATAGCCTATCCAAGTCACACATTTATTTCCCAGGTTAGTTTTGTGGAGACTTATCTGTTGTAGTTCCTGAAACCCTCCTTTCTAAATTGGCTAAGAGAAATGCAAAAGTTATCCACACTCAAGCCAGCAGCCATGCCAGTTGTTCAGGAGAACACCACAGAAATAGCATTGTGAATAAAGTTGTTTTATACCAAAGTTTCAAGTCTTCCTTCAGCCTTAGGATGCATTGTCGAGGGGGTGTTTACTATCAAAGTAAACATATAGCACTTGGAAGCATATCTCCAACTTCTCCTTTCAACTCAGATGATGTTTTCCAGGGTTTGTAGTCTCCTCCAGCGAGGTGATGAAACTCCACTATTTCACATGCCCTGCTGTGTGTTTCCAAAGTCCTGTTTCCCTGAACATAGAAGGAATCAAAGTACCAGGAGAGCTTCTTCTCTTACAGTTCCAGGTTTCTTTCCAGCCACCCCAAGCTGTCCCTCCAGGGAACACTATGAGCAACATCCACATCATTCTGTTTTTAGGCTGTCTTTCTGCCATTTGCAAACAGCTGTGATTAAGCCAACTCACTGTACGTGTGCTATCAGCAATGCCTGTTATCAAATCCTTAGACAGCAAATGGAACACTGAAACCCACATTTCTATTAGCTAGATTTCAGCCAAGCTAAAATACTGTATTTTAGTGTTCTTTTATGTAGATTAAAGGAAGATACTTATCACACTCACCATCCTCTACAGGAGTGATTTGTACCAATCGTCACACAGCTGTTTGAACAAATATGCTGTAATATTGCCTATTTTCATGAAAAAGCACAAGAAAGTAATTTTGAAAAAATATTTTTAAAAAGAAATGCTGATAGCTTATAATAGTCTACTAATAAATGCAAATGAGAGTTGAGATAGTGTTTGGGATGGGGAGGGAAGAAGAAAGATTTGCCACTTGGTAATTTCACTGGTTCCTATGAAAATACTCTCTATTTACAATGCCAAAGAGAGATCAGAATCACATCAAATATGCATGAGGAGCTACAGTTACAGGAAAGATGTAACAGATTAAAAGTAGGAACTATCCAAAATCCTTCATTCAGAACCGTTTCACATACAAGTCATTTACTAAGCCTGTCTAGAAGAGCATCACTAAAAATGCACTAGGTAAGTGATATCTTTGTTTGAAAAGTTGTTAGTTTCTTTAGCTCCAGTCTAAAGGAAGGAAACTATGTAAATGATCTCTACAGGACTTCCTTTGCTGCAGGAAAAGAATGATTCTAAACGCTAAAACTTACTTCAAAAGTTTGAGGGAATACTACAGTCATGGTCAAAGTTTTTCAACTAATGCTTTCTTCAGTGACAAGATGGTCTAAAAGAAAGGGAAGACAAAAAACAGAGGGCATAAGAGAAATTACAGCATGCTTTATAGCTCTGTGGAGCATATGAAACAGTTTCTCCCAATGGCAGTACAAGTGAAGCAGCTCACACCACTCAGTCTGTTCTCTCCTCTGTGTCCATTCCTTAGCTGTGGCTGCACAGCCATGTGTGTGGCCATTCCAGCTGGAATAGGGAACTGATCCTCCATCAAAAGCATCCAAAGAAAAAAAATTAATGTTTCCTAATCCAGTTCATTGCACAGAACCACAAGCAGCTGTGCAGGCACAGAGGGATGGTTACAGGAGCAGGAAAAAGAGATAGCAGCCTGGAGCACAACATAAAGAGTTCCTTATGCTGACACAGCTTCAGTAAGAAATGTACAAATTGTACCTATGAGCCCATCCAGGCCTGGAAAACTATTTGTTTCACGAAGCACAGTGGATAGATTTTATTCTTTTCAATGAAAGAGTGCAAACATTCACTTTACATAATCAGGAAGCTCACTTAATTGATTGTGTGTGAATAAAAATGCAACATAAACAGTATTTTACTGCATATTCTGCTCATTTTGCATCTGGTTCATTGAACTAAGTGCAACCCATCTGTTACCATATAGGACAGAAAAACTGTCAAATAGGAAAAAAACTCATCTTATTTAATACAAATCTAAAATTTATTGCTTAGACAACTAATGAACTGGAGTATATAGGCAATTAAACACCACAGAAGGCCTGGAAGAGTACTGTAAAATTGAATAAAGGTTTATAAATGTTTGTAACTGGGACAATTAGAAATACAACATGGGGTTATTAAGTCTGATGTTGAAACTAATTGCTTCAGAAAAAGACACATGTGTAAATTAAAAAATGAATTAAAACAGTCTAATAAATTATTTCTAATAGCTGGACATTGTATGGGAGACTGCAAAACATTCTGGACTGGACACTTAGAAGCACTGTTCCACTAAGGGATAGATGTTGAGACAATAAGAACAGATTTCCTTCACTTAAAAAAAAAAGTACATTACAGGGTTGATTTTAACCTCTCATTTTCTTCTCTCTCTACCATGCAAAATCCACACAATGAATCCCTCACTGCTCTAAGACAGTAATTCTACCAGAACAACTCATAGCAAATGATAAATTGCTACACTTTGGTATTTCTCAGTATCAGGCTCTACCATGATGACAAAAGTTGCATTTTCATGGGACAAATGGGATTTCTCCAAATGATACCTGGACATCTATTTTTTAACTCCTGAAAACTTAAAGTAGTTGCCTTAAAAATCTAAAAGTGTCTCAGCAATAGCTGGTTGACATAATTCCATGAAAAAGATTACACAGTTTCAGAGGCTGGGCATTCAAAAGAGAGCAGGAAAAACTAAGCAAATGTGGAGAAATGAACAAAAAGTAAGACTGGTAGGAAAGTAATATATTAATATCATAATTGGCAAACCTACAATGAAAATAAGCTGTAAAATCTGAATGTATGATTTTTGGGAGTATGTGTGTTTGGGGAGGGCAGTGGAAGATCACAGATTGGTCTGCGTGATGATCTTGGCTTAGAGCTTCCATGAACTCAGGTTCTGGTGTGACTGTCATGCACTTCAGCAAAATAAAGTAATTATTGTTGCTAATTAAGCAAACAATTTTTAACTCTGTATAGTTTTTAGACAATAAAATATACTTAACAAAGAAAAAGAGAACACGTCAATTGTGAAGTCACAATGTTTTCCATATAAAATATACTCATGAACAAGTCATTCCTCTAGAAGTATGTATTTAAATAATTTTGGTGTCCAAAGTATGCAAATAAATAATTTTGGTGTCCATCGTGGGATTGTTCCAACCTCTTTATTTTATTGTCAGGCCAGCAAGAGTAAAACCAAAGACCACAAAGTAAGGTCTTCTTCCTAGTGCTCCATAAGCATGCAAGCACAGAATGTTTTATTTATAATACATTTAATTTTCCTGCAATTTTGCACAGACCTGATATAGTTCGTATCACATGTTCTATGCAGCACAAGAATTTATGCAGAATGTGACTGAAAACCTAAAGCTCTCAGGTGATCTGGATCTACTACAGGTCTTAAACAAACCTCTTCAAACTCTCAGGAACAAACACCATGTGAATCACCATTGCTTCTCTATGCAGCATCTCATCTTCAGCTACAAACCACCACAGGGAACCTCATAGTATTCTTTTTTCTCATGCAAGTTGCATAACACAAGTTTGCCACTGCTCCACCTCCATACATTCCAAGAGGTCTTTCTAATACAATGGTCTCTCTCATTATTTTCCGAGATGTTGTGTTGCACCAACCATACATTTCCCTGAGCAGAAAACTATGAAGTTATTCTGTACAAACTGATGTAAACATGAAGTATAGCACAGTCTCTACAACACTGAAAAAGGAGCTGGGAAACAGTAAAAACAGCACTCTGAGAATATGAGGAACAGCAACTGACCTTTGAGGCTTCTTTGGGAGATTTTAATCTTTTTTTCATAGTAACTACTCTGGCCAGTTTGGGTTTGGGGCACTGAATAAAACGAGCAGAAAGGATAAGATACTTGTCAAAGGATGGCAAGGACAGGTACACAGGCTACCTCAGAACAATGAAAGCCTCAAAGCAGGTTTATTAGATACAATAGAAAGTCTCCACATAGATGGTGTTTTAAGAAACACTAAACTCTGTTTCTCTGGACTTCTCCATCTGACAGTGTATGTTATAATTGTAAATTTCATAGTATTTCTAACCAAGTACCATGTACTTCTTGGTAATTCATATATTTGAAATTTTAATATTGAATCTTCTTACTGATCTAGTTTGAGATAAGTGCAATTTTTCTCTTACTAGTTTGCCAGCATAGCAATTTACCTAGTGGATACTCATGCCTTCTTTAAAAACTACTTTTTTTTTTTTTTAATAAAAAGCCAAATTCATAAATGTAGGGAACAAACATGCCTTCTGCAAACAGGCCTGAAGGAAGCCTGCAGCTCAGGACTTCCCTCTTTACTCAGCCTGAGACCTTGTTATGCCTGTAGAACAGTCCTTCTTTATCAGAAAGTGCCCAGGGCCCCTCCTCGAGTCTTTGTAAAGAAAGAGGGTGGGCACAGGTTGGTAAACAGTGCATAGAGATAAGGCATAAAGATTTTCTAGAAACATATTGCTGAAGAAAAACAACAACCACAGAACATATAAATTACTATGCACATATTATTGCACATAAGAAGCCTGATATTTCATGATATTTCTTCAGTACTACCCTAAAAAGTTCTCCCTCTCTTCAAATCCTTGCAGCAAGAACAGAGCAACTAAATTCTGAAACTGATTGTACTCAGACTTACCACTACTTTAAACATTAGACTGTCATTACAAGGATCAAAAATACTGCCTAGTCATCAAAACTACTGCTTCTAAAAAGCACACTGAAGCACTGTACCTTTGAAAAGAGTTACACATGCATGCTAATTCTATATATCTACAAGACTTTCATCTAATTCACAGCGCTGAAAGTATTTCCTGGCAAGTCACATCCCATTGTTTTCTCTCAACTGCATGATAGTCCAAAAACATTTGAGGGCAAAATAAAATCAGTATCAGACCAAATCATTCATGAACAGTGTATTCAGAGGAACTAATTTAGGCCCTCACAGGAGTAATCAGGTATCTTCACAACATCCAAATGTTTCAATTTCTTTAAATGATATGGACATGTTTCTCAGTATAAGGAAACGGAAAAAAGGACAATAATAATGCCTTCCAAATTCCATATCAATTATTATTTATTCCATAACCACAATGTCCATGGTACTGCACAAACAGAAAGAAATCAGCATGATCATTTTCCCATGCTGTCAAGCAGCTTGCAATCCAGCTCCAGGCAAAGAATTAACTAACCTCAAACAAAATGGACAAGGAGCAGAGATCACCTACATGAATTCATAGAGCTATAGAACAGCTTATCCACATCATTCACTGTTACTACAGTAAAGGAAATTAAGATTAAGTTGTACTACATCCAAATCCCACCCCCTCCTCCCTCAAAAAAAGCCACCTAAAGCATAATGTTCTTTAAAGCAAAAATAAATTTATTCCATACATTTCTCAAATAAAAATATTCTGGAAAGCAATGAGCACACATGAAGTAAATTTATATATTAAACACAGATGATGGAAGAAAAATCTGGCAAAATCACTTGCTACAGTTTGTTTTTTCTATAAATCCAATCTCAACTGACAAACATTTCCTAGTTAAGCTCCCTGCAGAAGTTTACTTATTTGCATTTTGTCAGTTGACACCTTTCTACATCTTTTTATGTTGATACAACAGTTAAATTCACAGTAATTCCAGTAACCAGTAAGTTGGATTAATGTAATCATCCCTGTCTAGTAGTACATCTGACAGACTAATTTCCAGAAACAAGGTCATTTAGTGAGAACAACAATGCAGGAGAACTCTGAAAACTCATGTTACCATCACAAAGAGGCAAAACTACGCTGCTATTAGCAACAGAGGGAACTACAGCAGAACACTGTATCACCAACGCTGACTCTACCTGTTTTGATTACTTATCAGAAGCAGCAGATGTGTGCACTCCACTGCATTTCTGATGAGTTGTCACAGGGAACTGAGGGCACCAAAACCTGCCTTTCTCTAGCAACTGCATGGAGGTCTTCTGGGTCACCTACATTGACTACTGGGTGTGGTGGGAAAAGGGAATTGCAAAAGTGAAAAGGAAGAAGCAGAGCCAGTGAACAAGCATGATGATAACGTGATAGTTTATATATAATTTTTCCTCAATTTTTTTCCTGTGTGGCCGGTTTACTTCTACTTGTCAGACACATGCAGCCTGTTGTGGTTTAAAGGACAACAACTTTTTTTTTCTCCTTCCTGGGGGGGGGGGTTCTTTGTTTTCCTACTTCCGCCGGGACCGTTTCCAGCAGAGGTGAGGAGCCCACGGATTGGCTAATTTTAAGATGGGCACTTCATGTAGCCACTTGAANAGTTTACTTATTTGCATTTTGTCAGTTGACACCTTTCTACATCTTTTTATGTTGATACAACAGTTAAATTCACAGTAATTCCAGTAACCAGTAAGTTGGATTAATGTAATCATCCCTTTCTAGTAGTACATCTGACAGACTAATTTCCAGAAACAAGGTCATTTAGTGAGAACAACAATGCAGGAGAACTCTGAAAACTCATGTTACCATCCCAAAGAGGCAAAACTACGCTGCTATTAGCAACAGAGGGAACTACAGCAGAACACTGTATCACCAACGCTGACTCTACCTGTTTTGATTACTTATCAGAAGCAGCAGATGTGTGCACTCCACTGCATTTCTGATGAGTTGTCACAGGGAACTGAGGGCACCAAAACCTGCCTTTCTCTAGCAACTGCATGGAGGTCTTCTGGGTCACCTACATTGACTACTGGGTGTGGTGGGAAAAGGGAATTGCAAAAGTGAAAAGGAAGAAGCAGAGCCAGTGAACAAGCATGATGATAACGTGATCATTTATATATGATTTTTCCTCAATTTTTTTCCTGTGTGGCTGGTTTACTTCTACTTGTCAGACACATGCAGCCATTCGGACAATAATGAGAGACAATACTCTTCCAAAGTAAGTGTTGTGGAAGTCATCCTATGGCCTGGATTTTTATGTAAATTAGTTTTAGATAATGTTTCTAGAAATCATAACCCAAACTACAGTAGATAGCTATCATTGGAGCTCTGGTGTTACTATTCCATACCATTCAAAAGTTCACTGCTGTCTGGGCAGCATTTTGAGAGGCTCCATCTGTCTTTGAGATTCTATTAACTTTACAATATGTGAATGGAGATATACTTTATTTGTTATTAAGTCTAACCATAAAATATTCTATTCCAGTTTGTTGCTTAATTCTTCACAACAGATGCTGGGGGCCTGCTTACATGTATTCACAACCATCACACATATACTTGGGAGTCCATGTAGTCTAGGACAGAATCTTTTTACAGCCATAGTAAAGAAAGGATAGATACGACAATTGTCTGTGTATGCTATTCCAGTAGCATCTCTCCACAGTCAATAAACACAGGCACAACACCAGCCATTAAACTATCAGTTTTTCAGACTGTCACAACCTGCCCACCCTCATTTTTACAGGGGTTCAGCTCATGGTCAAGTGAAAAAGAGGGATAATCTTGTACATAATTGCTGTAGATCATATATTGGCATTAAGAGACCTGCAACAATCATCTTGCAACCAGAATGCTTTATTTGAGGTAATTTCTTCTCCAGTTGTGTATAGAACAAGCTGTCCTGAGCTCATCCTGTGGTCAATCACATTTCCCATCAGTATGCTACATCCATTCAGAAATCTGCCATTCCACACATACGCAATCTGATGCCGGAACTTGCGAAAACAAGGACAACATTCAGTGCATTTCTAAATTACCTTTTCCTTGGAGTATGTCTACTCAGATAAATAAGAATTTTGAGATAATACTGTGATCTTGGTTGACTGTCAGCAATGACTAAGCTTAGGAGTCCCAAAAGCCACTTTAACTAGTAACCTTTATAACTCTCACTGGAGTTGTAGTGGCAGATCACTTATACAAATGCTTTTCCCAGCAGAGAGGAGGACACATTTGTCTTTTTCTGAAAGCTCAACTGTTTGTTTCCAAGAGCCCTGTCAGTTGACTTACCGATACTAAATTTCTCAGCTGCTAAACCAGTGGGATGAAGTTCTCCCCAACTGGATAATGAACAAAAGGATGAAGAATTGAGAAGCCTGAGGATCAGATTTGTATCGTGACACTGAAGGATCAAGGGCAATGTGCTAAATAGCAAAGGTATTGTGAAGATGAACACTTTCAGACACTTGAAAATTTACAGACACAGAAACTTGACTCCAAATACTTTTAACTATACTGCATAATTTTTAATAATTTCAGCAACATAGAAAATAATTTTTAATATCTTAGTATGGAAAAAGTTAATATGAATGCATGAAGTTCTGCCTTAAAGTCATAAATATGTATTAAAATGGCATAGCTAGCTTTCTATGCCTTTGTCTATATGGCATTACTAGTTCCCTAACTAAAATATGCTAAGTACATTAATTTATTAACACAATGCTCTCAGACACATGGTGTGATTTTTGGGGACATCCTGTGCAGGACCAGGAACTGGACTTCAATGATCTTTGTGGGTCCCTCCCAACTCAGGATATTTTGCGATTCTATGATTATTAAGAAAGTTGAAACTCATTTTTATTTAATCTGTAAATGTGTACGAAGCTAGAAACAGCTACCTTGTCCTTTATCTTATCAAATACACTTTTACTGAGGTCAGGAACCTTGGTCTTACTGCATGCATACAGTAGCCAACATGCTGAGCTTCAGGATCAAAACTTCATTGCATTAAAATTTCACAAAGTGCCAGCTTTCATCCACATCTGAAGAATCAAAGTTGCATTTTAGTAACATCACTCAGACAGCAGATTACTCCATGCATGAATAATCTTCATCACAACATGTGGCAAAAGAGTAAAAATACATGCTGTTCATGCAAAACATCATTGCACTTTTCATTAGATACTACTTATGTCCCTGTGAGGTTGTTTTATTTCTGTGCCAATTTGTATCAGAGCCCAGTAGACTAGGGTGTAGAAGAATTGTGTGGACAGGGGTAGAGTCAAATGGAATCAATTGCAGTCGTGAAGATCTGCTTACAGGAGCAGGGCAGGCAGGCACCATGTCTTTTTCTGCCTGAGTATGTAGTACATCATAGATACTAACGAAAATAAACTTAGTTTTGTATAGGCCTATGATGTCTATTTTTACTGTCAATGTTTTAATGCCATTAGGTAACACAAACCAGAACTCAAAACATTTTCCACAGTGTGTAATACAAATTCTAATCCAAGACCCACTGTGTACTGAGTCTGCACAGTGTCTACAGGGACTTTTTACAGAATGTGTTTTGTCTTTCTAGCATAAACAAACTACCATCAGCTTGTTTCAATATATACAAGTGCTATATGCCATGATCCCTTGTCTTAGCTCCTCCATCTCGGAAACATCCAAATGCCTCACAATAGATTTGTTTTGATTTTAATAGGAAAAATATAAAGAGAAAAGTTTGAAAGCTTCTAAAATAATGTTGAGTATTAATATACTTGAAGCAGAGGGTAGGCTTGAACAAAGTCCTTTCACACCTTAGGCCAAACTTCAGGAAACTTCTATTCCTTTCACACGTAAGTTGCTGGAATGATGTGTTAAGCACCAGCATAAAAATCAGTAGAAACTACATGTGCTGTCAGAACTAAAGCAGTGTGAGACCCCTTCTTCCCCAAAATTAATGTAGTTCAGCCAAATTAATGGAGTTCACCCACACCCTGCATCAGATTGATAATGCTCTACCATCCAAACGGTATCACAAATCTCAACTGATACCAAATATTTTAAATGGAAGGATTATCTTCTGCTGCTTCTGATACCCTAAATTTTAAACTTATTTTACTGGACTAGTTTTCTCCAGCTGTCAGGGGCATTATATGTAGAGTCATACACACTTCAAACACATTTCTATATTTAAACATGCAAAGTTGGCAGAAAGCAACAATCTTACATTTCCTAAAGTTGTTTTACCACAGTTAGGGACATGCACCCACTTCAGGCTCTCCACTGAATGTGATTTCCCCAACTTCCCAAAACGCACTGAAGAACTGGGGTTGCACTGTGTCAGTAAACTGCACGGGTAACACCTGCACGGACAGCACCTCCAGGTGAAGTCAGTGCCTTGAGCGAGCTTGTCAGAAACCCAAGGAGGGGCGTTTCGCCCATCGACGCCTCCAAACCTTTACAGCAGCAGCAAATGCTACCCCAGGACCAGCAAGCGAGGTCCCGGTCAGCGCCCCTCCGGCCGCACAACGGCCTCGCTGGACCTGGGATCCCTCCCCACCACGTCCGAGCCAGCCGAGAGGCCCCGACAGCGGCGCTTCCTCCAAGCCCTGGCCCACCCGGCCCCGAGGAAGGGAAGGCGGCAGAGGGGAGCCACTTACGCGGCCCAGGCTCGGCTCCCAGCGGCGGCTGCGGGCTGCGCGGAGCTGCGGCGGGCTCTCTCGGCAGCCAGAGCCGGGGCGCTCCTCCCCTCAGGGAGCCCCCGGCCTTCCCACTCATGCGGGCAAATCCCACCCTGCCGACCCCGTGCAAGCCCTTCCCTCTTCTCCTGCCCTTAGGAGCCGGGGCAGTCCGCTCAGCTGAGCGGTGCGGGGGCGCAGCGGGGCTGGGGGACTCCCCTAAAGGGTCGGACCGCGTTCCCCACCGTGCACCCCGGGGAAGGGAGGCCGGCTAACCCGGCACCGCGGTGTCAGAGCCAGTGCAGCAGACAGCCCCGCTGCCTCCGTCCTCATAGACCCCTTCCAGCTCCGCGGGAGCGACCATTGGAGTCCCACACGCGACGCTCTCCCACTTCTCATTCGCAGCAACCACGGGTTTCTCTAACCTTGCTTTGCCCCGAGCGCTTTGGTACCACGCACGCGAATAGCCTCGGCGGGGGGTTTGTGAATGATCCGCCCTCAGAAAGAAGCTTCCCCGCAGCTTCATACGGGCGAGCCTTCGGGCGAGCGGGTGCCTGGCCTGGCTTTGCGCTGCGGGGCGGGGGGAGCGGCTGCTCCCGGGCCGGCCGCCTCCCAAACGCCCTTTGCTGGATCTATTTTCCGAGGCACCTTTCAGAGGCGTGCGGTGGTATTTTGTGAGGAAGCTCCAGACAGAGGTGGGAACGAAGGTAGAAGAGCCGACCTGTCTGTGCTAGCAGATAAACCTTCCTAAATATGTTTGTTTTGGGAAACATCATAGGCAACACTTGTCTGAGAGCAGCAGAAAGTGCCACAGGATGAGTACAAGTACCATGCAGCTTCTTTTCATTCTAGTGTTGTCAAGCACTGCCTTTTCCTACATGCCCTGTCACATTTGTTTGAGATACCTGAAACTTGACAGCTCTACCTGACCACAGGTTGAAGAGTTGCATTGCATCCCTCTGCTTCAGCCTAAATAACTCAAATAATTTCTCTCAGCCAGATATCTTTAAAAACTCATTTTAAGGCTAAGAATAGCCTTAGGCTAAGAATAGCTAATGCTAAGAATAACATTGTGAGTAGCTGGAATAAATCTTACAGTCATCATCTTTTTCTCCCTGCATATATTCTACTTACATAGGTACTTCCCTTTTAACACTATAATCTGAATTGCCCAGCTGGTTCAGGGAGGTGATTATCCCACTCTGCTCTGTGCTGCTGCGGCCTCACTTAGAATATTTTGTGCAGTTTTGGGCACCAGAATATAAGAAGAATATAAAGCACACACACACACCCCATAGAGAGTGTCCAAAGGAGGCCTACAAAGATGGTGAAGGGTCAAGAGGGGAAGATATATGAGGAGAGGCTGAGGTCGCTTAGTCTGTTCAGCCTGGAGGAGACTGAGGGGAGATGTCATAGCAATCTTCAACATCCTTATGAGGGAAACTGAAGGGGCAGGTACTGACTTACTCTCTCTGGTGACCCAACAGGACCTGATGGAATGGCCTGAAGTTGTGTCAAGGGAGATTTAGGTTAGGTATTTGGAAAAAATATTCACTCAGAGGGTGTTTGGGTACTGGAACAGGCTCCCCAGGGAAGTGGTCACAGCACCAAGCTGTCTGAGTTTGAGATGCATTTGGACAATGTTCTCAGGCACATGGTGTGACTCTCAGGGCTGGCTTGTGCAGAACCAGGAACTGGACTTGATGATCCTAGTGGGTCCCTTCCAACTCAGAATATTCTGTGTGATTCCATGAATACATAAAATCCTTGGGCATAGCATTACAAATTTTGGCAATGGATCTGCTCATCTCTTTTTTATGATATTCTGTCACCTATATGGGGTGCGTGTGTGTACGTATATATGTAAATAGGTACATTATATATACATATACCCATATACATGCATCCCTACTTGCAGGAACTTCCTTTCAAAAGTAGCTTAAATTCCGTCTTTAACCTGGCTAGATTTTGCCTTTCTCTTCTCTACAGGGAAACTCTTTCAGTACTGTAGATCTGAAAGAAGTTGGACATATATAATTCTGATTGAGTTCTCATTCTGTGAGTCTCTTTCTTCTCACAGAAGAAGATCATGAGAGGGCCAATTCTGACAAGACAAGAAGAGCTGAAACATATTTTGGGGGGTGACTGTTTAGTGACTTAGCATTTCATAAGTGAATTTATGGTTATAAATAAAAATATTCTCTGTTTGCAGAAAAATAATCATGGACCATTCTGTTAAACAGTTCTGTTCTCTTGTGGTTGGACTCCTTTTACATTTAAATTCTCATTAGAATTTTTCATCTTTCATTTTCTGCACATTTCAGGTACAGTGTCATCAGTCTATTAAGAAATAGCTACATCAATAAGGCAAGCAATACAGTGAAGGGGTTTTTTTTTTTAGAATACACGTCAGTTATTTGGAGAAATCATGTGACTGAGGGGCAGCCTATTTAACCAAAATATTGGCAATCAGAAAGTTATTTGCCTTTGCCCTTGCCCTTGCCATATGTGCAGAACAACAGTTCTGACTAAATGTTCCAATCCATATTGGGAAATTATGTATGTGATACATAAAATCTTCTGAGTACTACTGAAGGTTAATTTTCGAGTAACTGGATTTGTAAACACAAATGTTTCACTAAATGCTCTATATATTACATTACATGTGAGAAGTCAGATACTAAAATAATTAAGCACAAAAGAATAAATTAGTCTCACCAAATCTGTGATACAAAATTAGTTTTGTGAAATTTCCAGTTACCCACCATATTCTTGCCATGCTGTATGTGCTTTTATTGCATGAACATGAAATGACCATTCTCCACCACATTTTTTAGCTGATAAATGCAAGGAAATTTTTATCATGTGTACAAAATGAAATGAAAAAATTACTCATCCTCCTTCTTTCCCTTACTCTTCATCTTCTACCTGAGTGAAGAAATTGAAACCTAAGACTGTGTTCTCATTTTGAAAATTCTAGTATTTTCTTCTGTTAATGTTTTCCTTTCACCTTCCTGTTTTTCACTGTGTTTTTCTATGTAATTGTTTCTGTTCTGAGTATTTATTGTCCTGCGTGTCCTATTGACAGGAAGAAATGTTGAAGAGATAGTACTAATATACTTAATAAACATATAGTGAACTTAATGTCATGAAGTTCAAACATGTACTTGTGAGCTGTGCTGGCTGATGACCTGGGGGGAGGAGGCTAAACTCTAGCCTCCTCCCTCTTCACCACCAAGCTCATGGCAAAGTTACTCATAGACAGTGGTTCTTTGAGGAATATAAATGCTGTAGGAATGAAGGCATTCTTCCTTGCAAATAGGTTAATGCCGATATGGCCATGACAAAACTATGTAGCAGAAAATAAGGTTCATATTTTGGCTGCCTGGACTACATTTAGCCATTAGATAACCAAGGACTTTTATTATGCAGGATAAATTGTCCTTTAAACTTTTAAAATACAAACACAGAGAGGAAAAAAGTTTGCAAAGGAAGAAAAAGCCAAGAAGTATTTTTAATCTGTGCTAATAAATAAAAAACACTGTATTTTATTAGACTGAACAACAACAAAAGGGCATTTAAATAAATAATGGAAAAGTAGTGTATCTATGTAAGTAATTAATTACCTATTTGCAGGGAAAGGAAGCATGAAGATTTTAAAGAATATTTACATGACCACTGGATGACAATTTTTAAGAGTTGGGGATTTGTTTTCTTTAGAGAACTTGGCTGTGTAGAGTCAAAAATGAATTATTGCTTTTCCCCAGTAGGAAAAGAATTCTAGCAGGATTTGATCCTTAGCTGCCTAAAGCAGGCTTGCCATTTGAGACTTCAAGGGGGTGTACCAAGGGGTGTGTAAGGGGGAGTGGCAGGAGAGCTGCAATCATCTCCTGTTTTCCAGTGAACAACACTGAGGTAACTAATAACTACTCCCGCAATCTACGGCAAGTCTCAGGCATTGAGCAACAGTGTCCATGTCAGAACATATACCTTTTCTTTCAGTTTTCAGCAGGTTGCTTACCTATTAACCACTGCTTAACAGTTTCTGTTCGAAGGCTCAACATACTCTCTTCTGGGATGAGAATTTAAGTACTTAGGGTTTGATTAGCCATAATGAATCACATGAGTGGCCTCAGTAAGATAGTATTAGGTGATCTGCTGAAGCTGAACTGGCAGCATGAGTTTTGGCCCATTTACAGAAAGAAATGTGCCTTATGGGATTGTGAGGGTTGGCTGCTTTTCATCTCTCCTACTTTTCCACATGATCTGTGCATCGAATTGACACCCTAATTTGTCTGAGAGACATTAAGGAGGTAATCTCTTAAATTAAGTTGGGGTAGTGATTTTGGTTTTTGACTCTTTTTAAGACATGAAATAGCTGCAAGTTTTCCCTTCTGATCTATGTAGAGCTGCTAGTTAAATTCAGAAATTGTATGCACTGCTTCTGCATTTATGCATCACATGCATTACTCAGTGGAGTTCTGCACAAAATTAGCATCTGCCGATGCAGGCTTGTCTGGTGTGGGGAGCAGCAGAAAGAGAACAATGTGTTGCAGCAGAATTGAAATGCTAAAGCGTAAACAGGAACTAAATATGGTCCTGTAAAAGTGATGCTATTGGGTACTGTTACTGTGATCAGTTCTGCAGGCTCGGAATAGTTTCTGAACCATAAACTTTTCTTCTTTCCCAGTGCCAACAGGACACATAGACTGTATGACTTAATGTCCTCAGACATCAGCTGTCTTGAAGAGTCCAAACTTTCAGTTTAAAGGGAAGAAAGTACCTTGCCTGTGATTTATAAAGAAAGCTTGGATAAGCAGATATGGATGCTGTCTCATTGAGCTTCTGGGATTCCTCAAAAAAGTTTGCACTTAAGAACAAACGTCTGTGTAAAGGTTTGTATGTTTCTGTGTAAAGGGTGCTAAGGTTATTTCTAAACAAGTTTTTGATTCTGGATTCTGGTAACTACTTATATAGCTTTGTGTCTCTGCTATTACATTTTTCCTGACATGTGAACTTGGTTCTCCAAAAGTCTAGAGGCACTTTAACACTCCATGCCAACTATGCACTGTAGACACATCATGAGAAACATGAGCTGCTCTACACGTTTCAGTCAGATAGTTAATTTTAATGCCAAAGGCAATTCTACATCAATGGCACTGCTCTTTAATTAATTAACAGTCTATTACTTTGATGTTCACCATACATTTTAGTTTCAGTTCAGCAGTTTTACACTGTATCCTCAAGCTCTCCTAAATCAGTTTCTGTGGTTCAGCATGTGTCTGTCACTCAGAAAACTGACCAAAACTTTTTAAAAAGCACTTATGAGAATAAAGTAATACTTTTAATCAGCTTTCCCAGGAAGATTTCACTGACCTTTGGGTTGCTGTGAGGTCCCTCAAACAGCTATTCTTCCCCCTCTCTGTGGCTGAAGATGCAACAGAAGAACTTCCCACAGGAAAAGGGTGGGAGAGAGCAGCCAGATGTGAAAGACTTAAACAGCCCTTCTGCCCTTGGAAAAGAAGGAGTATAAATATATACTGACACATTTTTAAGTTCAGCTCTGCCTAGCATGGTGGGAAGGAAGTTCTTTGAATCATTCAGTCCCAGTTATACCACTGAGGAAACCATAATGTCAGCACACTCTGCTCCATCTCTGCATAACAACAGCATTCATTAATTACTGAAGCATTCCCCAAGGAAAATAATGTTTACAACTGGGCCTTGTAATTGACTACAGAGATGCCACAGATTCTATGACTAGGTACATCGCCTATGTCTTTGCTCATCAGTGTTTTGATGTGTATACTTTATAACTAAGTATATGTTCTGCATATATGTACTCTGTAGCTGATTAAAATGACATGTTGGCAGCTTTTTGATGAGATGAAGCTAAATTTTTCAATGGTAAGGAAGAATGCAAAATTATGGATATCACACATAATTTTTATTCATGATTTAGAACATTTGCTCTTCAAGTTTTTCTTCAAAGAAAAATATCACCCAGATAACTTGCTACAACTGCCACTGGATTTCGCATTTGACCTTTTTGTTCATTTTCTCTTCTGAAAAACACAATAGGAGGCACCAACAAAATGGTTGTATTGTTCCGCTCCTGCAGTTGCTATTCATCAGTAAGAGACAACATAATCATTGAAAATGTATCCTGCAAAATTCTTTGAACCCACTAGAGGATTCTAGGCTATTAAATCTAGGGTATTATTCATATGATGGATTTGTATCCACCACCTTTCTGTACACTGCTATTAATTTTCTTGAATAAAAACTATGAGTCATGCAATATTATTATTTTTTTCTTTTGATACCTGAATTGTGCTGAGCTTCACTGAGCAAGAAGTGTTAGAAGACTTCATTTTTCTCATGATATCAATACTTATACTTTATCCCCTCTAGCCACCCACATATGTACCTGAATCCTGCCTGTGGCCACTTATGCAGGAGGAAAAAACAATCTACTGTGTAGAAAGCAGTGAATTATAACTTTAAATGTGAATGTTTATTTGCATATATCTAAGTTTGCATTATCATTTCTTATTCTTTGGCTGATCTTTACTTTTGTTAAAATGCTGAAGCACGAGACACTGTCTAATAAGCTTACTAAATACATGGAAAGTGCAAAGAAAAATCTTGTCAAAAACTGCCAGCTGTCACAATACAATTGCTCCCATCAAATCCTGCTTTGAGATGTATATATCTTATACTGAAATCCGCAGTGCAAATACTCAAAAAAGAAGGTTTTTATCACAGCTAATATAAGACTATTAGAAGAAATGATTGCAGCATATATTTAAAAGGCTATGTTTTGGGAAGAGACAGGAATTGTTTAGGTTGGCAAAAGAAGATGTTGGCAAAAGAAGATGTTGGCACAGGAAGCCCATGAACACATTTGGCTGAGATATATGAGTCAATATCTAAATTTTTGTAGTAGTGGTGTATGTGGAGAGAGGAAATAAAGAAACTGGTCTCAAAATGGAGCTGGCTGATTTATGAAGAAGATCATATAAGGGAGTAGTTCACAATAGCTTCATGATATCCAGAAGATCCCATTCAGTCCTTTGTCTTTCTGAAAGGGTGAATGTGTTTTAATTACTAAAGTAGTTTTGGAGAAAAACTATGTTTGTCTATGTTTGTTACATTGCCTGGGAAACATTAGGCCTAAACACAAAGATTTAGAGATAATTTGTGTTTTTATTTTTTTGTGTATGCTTTATATAAGAATGAGCACACAGGGGTTTGATTGATTTCCCAATTAAAAAGAGTGCAGGAAAGAGGTTGAGTTAGTATGACCCAAAGAAGCAAGGTATCCCACACAGAACAGAACTCAGCTTGTTACAACAACACTATAACTCTGAGGGTTAATAGGTTGGCTCTAAATGCTTTGTCAGACTTAGAACTTAACACTCTGCAAGTGCCTGTTTGACACAGACTGTACTGGTCTAAAAGCAATTCTTTGCAGGGTAATTTGTTCATTACTGTTCATTGTCAGAAGTAATATAGAGCCTATTAATCCTAGTGATTAATCCTAGATTAATATGACCTATTAATCCTGGTATTGAAGACCTTCCAGTCCCAAGCTTTGTCGTACCCAGTTTGCTTTAAAATAGCAGATTTCTAGAGCTAAAGCTAATGGCAATGGCTATGGTGCAGTCTGTAGTCTTTCAGATATTATGGTTCGTGTAGTAAGTGTCTGTGAATGGACAGGTCAGAAAAGGTGCAGCTCTCTCCCTGTGGCTTATGATTTAGTCTTTTCCTAAGAAATCCTGAATTATGCAAAGTTCACAAAACCAAGAAACAGTGTTCAAGATAGATGCTTCAGGCTACAGGTTAAAACAGAATGACTCATCATAATCAGAGCCATACAAGCAGATTTTTGGTCACTGAAGTACAAAAGCTCTGAGTTATCCCTCTGGAAGGGTATTTCAGAGCTTCACTGCTCTGATGTTAGGTGATATTCGTGTTTCATCCTCAGGTGAATTTACAGACAATTCATATTTTTATTCTCTTTTAGAGTATCAGTACTACCCTCTAGTTAGAATAACCTTACCTCTCCCTTCCCTTCTCAAGTATGTTTTCAGGAAGTTACCATATTCTCTCTCTAATTTCATTTACCAGGCTCAGTAAGCAAAAAGCTTTCAGTTGACTCTTGTGTATTAGATTCTTCATATCCCTGATGAAGCTAATTGCCTTTTCTTACACCCATTCAAAGTTAGTTCCTGTTTCTTGAATATGGATGAGAAAAAATTACAGACTCTTTCATATAGGAGCTTACCAGGTCCTCTACACATGTTGCCTACAGGACATTAATACTTTCTGTATTTCTATATGGAATTCAAACTAGGATTGTGTTGGCTTTTTTTATTTTTTTTTTTTTTTAATTTTTTTTTTGGGCTTAACTACAGCTTCAAGTTGATTTAATCTTTTTGCATGCAATTTCAGATTTGTAGAAGATTTTTCATATATTTTAAACAGCTGGCTCATGGAAGTATGAATAATGGAAGGTGATTAAATCTTTTATTCAAGTAGGAGGACCTTAAGACAAGGGAATAATTCAGACAAGATTGCTTAAAAGGAGAATTTGTAAGTCCACACTAAAATAAACAAAGAAGAGTCAAACTACTAATACTGAAACTTCAATATGCCAGAACTTCAGGCATTTAGTAAAAAAAACATTACAGAAAGCCTGAGTAGTGGAAAGTGAAAAACAAACAAGATTTCTTAGCAAAACCATTAAGTTTTAACTCTGGCACTGCACAAGTAAAAGGGAAACTAGGTGCAGTAGAAAGAAAGAAAATGCATATTGTTTGCTTTACTAAAGTAACTGGATTCAAGAAGACGGATCTGTGGGTTTTCTCCCACACCATCTCATGTCAGATTCCCTGGTCTCCAGTAGATGTTGTACTGACATAGCAACTTGTTGTTTAGGTGGGGCTCTCACTTTCTCTTTGCAGCAGCCAAAAACTTCTGGAAACTTTCTTTCTCTCTTCACTCCATCCCCTGCCTTTAATCCCATTGCCATATTCACTGCCTTGAGGTGTTAGTAAGGAAAATTGACAGCCTTTAGAAGTCAGACCAGGTACAGTTCTTGACTATTACACTTCTTATAAACTCTTCAGTTTTGTGGGAAAATCAGCCATCAGAGTACATAGAAATTTGCCAAAAAATCAAGAATGCTGAAAAATGGAATAGAATAAAAAAACTAACAAAAAAATTCAGGCTTTCTGTATTGCTAGGCACATTTCCAACACATCAATCTATTCAGTGTGGACTTTCCCATGCCCAGTATAGAAGCCAGAAGTGTTACTGCACATTAATAGTTAGCCTCTACAAGCTGTGTCAGTCTTCTTGTCCACAGGGACTGATGATCACATATGGGAGTGGGGGTGGATCTGGCAGTGCAATGTGGGAGCCAGCTCCTCTCACAGAAATCAGAAAGTGGTGAAGGTCATCCAAAAGTGGCTCAGATTATCATTGTCACTTTAGCTTGCATGAGCAGCTTCCCACTGAACTTGATGCTGAGTCTTGCCCAGCTTGTTCTCAGAATACTTTGACAGGGCCGTGATTCAGCAGTGTCAGAGAGATGGATCAATGTTACTCCTTTTTTATGCTACACATAACATTCATGCTATAGAACTACAGGCTTCTAACTGAGCTTGTCTTCCTCTCTTGTCTCCTTGTGAGCAGCAGTCAGAGCAGCTGTGTAGCATTGAGTACCTGTGGAGTATTCCAAATCAGCCCCTGAAGTTCTGGGCCTAAAGTGGGTTCATGAGAACTCTGTCATGGATGGATTTGCTGCAAGTTAGTTGGTTTTCCCTTCCTTTTCAAAAAGGTGAGAGCATTGGAGTGACAAAAAAAGCAGTAGCGTTTTGCTGACCCCTTCACCCCTATATCATAAGGATACAATGACAAATTCACTGTTGTTCCAACTCAGGTAATGCAAAGACTAAAGAATGAGGTTCAGACACTGAGCACTTGCTGTGAGGTATTCTTGTTAAACCTGGCAGTAAAAAGGTGACAAAGACGGTATGTATTGTAATAGTGAAGGTGGCAACCCAGAAATTCTCATTCATTGAATAGATGTACTAACTGGAAACTTGTTCAAAGAGAAATGCCTTTTATTCAGGTTTCAATTTTTTAAGGTGTTGCACACCCCCTGGGAAGATTCTTGGGATGTCCTGTGCAGGGTCAGGAACTGGATTTGATGATCCTTTTGGGTCCCTTCCAACTCAGCATATTCTATGATTCTGTGATTCTGTAATGACTTTAATCCTCCCAATTAAAGCCCCTTGAGCCTGGGTGAGTTTAGTGTATTGCAGAACTAGATTTCTAATCAAGAAACAAGATCCTCCATTAAAAGGGAAAGAGTAGTTCAGGATGAAGGAGGATGGGGATTGTTCAGAGAAGTGAAGACTTGCAGCTGTCTTATACAATGTGTCATCCACCAACAATAGCAGAAACATTTCTTACTCTTAAGTTGCTACTTATGGGTTTGTTTTGTTTTGTTTTGTTTTGAATTTAGCTTGAAAGAGACTTTGGTGTACTTCCTCCCAACAATACTCTGATACATTTGTTATGACTCCTTCTGCTGAATAGGAACTTTCATGCTGTTTTCATTCACGCTCTCCAAATAAGGTTAATTTTAGCAAGATGCTTTTAAAAAGTGGCCTCAAACTTACCACTACTTAGTTCTGTCAAAGATTACATTCAAGAGAAGAGACAGTGGCAGAAAAAATTTGAAAAATAGCTACTTTTTAATGAGCTTTCATTTTAAAAACTAGGAATGTCTCAATTTGTACAGATCATAAAAATCATACAGAGAAAAAGCAGCTACCTCACACTCCACTGCCAGTAAAAACAAGCACATGACAATACCTTTGACTTAAACAGCTTTGTTAAATGCAAATTAAGACCAAAAACAACAACAAAATAATCCCAACAAGAAAACCAAAAGGGAAACCTCAGAGTATTCATATACAAAACGATGAAATAAAATACCGTTTTGTATTTCTTTTAATACAAATTATTTATATCTGACTACTGCATTTCCCATCCTTTGAGTAATATGACAGCTCTAAATTCTTGGGGGAAATATTATAATGTGTACCAAGCTCCAACAACTACCTAACACTGGAATCTGTTGAAAAACCTGTCAGCAGAAATTTTGATTTAATTCAGTGTTGTGATGAGGTCAACTTGATGGGAGTTTCATAGCAGGAGGGCATACTGGCATTGTCTTTACTGTATTTAAAGTATCTGCTCCAAGATTTACAGTTACCAAGGTGATGTAAAACCTTAGTGTGCTTGTAAGAAGAGAACTATGGATGAAATGAAAAGCACTGTCTGCTATGTCACATCCCATAGCAGAAAAGCTGTTTATCTCCTTGCTTAGTTTTGCTCTAACTTGTGGAATAAAGTGGTTTGGTAGGTTGACTTTTGTACAGTAATTTTAGGAGCAAGGCTTGGCCCCGGGCAGTATGATTTACATATATTTATGTGATATTTTATTGCTGGCAATGCTACTTCAGTGTATCTTTTCCTGAAGACTTCCAGTGCTCATGCCCTTGCTGCCTCTTACTTGTTGCAACTTGGCTTCTCTATTCACCTGATGAAGAGGAAGCTGGGACACTTTTAAGTGTAGAGGGGTGCTGGCTAAAAAATCAGTTAATCCTGCAATTTGTTTCTGGTTAATAATACAAAAATCATTTAGAAAATGAAGAACCTGACTGCACAACTTCTGAGTACTCATTAAGCTGTCTAGATGACAGCCAGAATTCCTAATCCCTTCAATATGTAAGAACAGAGTATAACAAAGAGAAGCACCCACAAAAGGATTTCTCAAAAGAATGAAAAATCCCCAGCCTTCTAGTCTGTAATTCATATTGCAATTTACTTTCTCATATTAATAGTAATGTATTGGCTCTTATGGCAAATCGAATCAATTGATGAATTGTTAATGTAATGAATGCTGGAAAAACAAGTTTTTGGTGGAGTCAGTGTAGACTGTGAAATTTTATTTCCTAAAAATGATGTGGCATGGAGTTTATTATGATTTAGGCCTACAGTTATTGCCATATCAAAATCTAACTAAGGTCACTGCTGTGAGGGAGACCACGTGTGATTTACCAACCGGAAAATTACACAAGGTTCTAAATTACACAGACCTTGGATTTCTACTCTACTAAATCCACATCACATATTTCTATTTAAATAAGCCCTCAAGGGCTCTGTTTGACTGACTGTTTATTTAACTGCAAAACATACTAATGTAATATATTTATCAATATCAAACATGGAAAGAGATTCAGGCAATAGAAATTAAGACTATGTAGTTTTATTTAGGCATCTGCTTTTCATATCCTCCATTTATCTTCCCTGTCAGTTACAAAAATTATGTTTTGATGATCAAGTTGAAATGAACAAAAAAAATCAGTGCGATATTATCCTTCATAGTAAAAATATATTTAGGTGTTAATAAGTGACAGCCTAGTAAAAACATCAAGTCTGCCCAAAAAAAAAAAGTGCATTTCTGCACTGTTTAATAACTCAGCTAAGTCTCAGGCAAATCAGTGGAGGACCCCCTTATCTTTCTCAACTTGAAAAATTTTTTACTGTCGTGCTAAAAATGTTCACTTGTGAAGACAGACCTTTGGTATTTTTAAAGATTCATTTCAAATAAATGTTTAACCATGGATATCTGGAGAGGCTTTTTTTAAAAAATAAATTTTTTGAGGTTTGTGTCTCTTATAAGTTCCATGTACCAGGAATATTTCTTACTGTATCAGTGTTTCTCTCTCATAGGCCATATTCCTTTTGTCCATTTCTGCATTATATTGAGAAGATAAACAAAATCCAAACACATAAAATAACTATACTTTTCAACAAATACATATTTAAAAACAAACACTTAAAAAGTCACTGGAATATGAAACAAATAAATTGACTCCTATTATTTTGGAAATATTCAAATGAAGGAATTGTTCAACAAACAATAGAAACCTTGACAAGAAAAAAATAACACCAAAAGCCAAAACATCTAAAAGAAATAAAGTTATTTTGAATCCCAGTATTTTCTTGAATGATTCTACAAATGCTGAACTTTGCCTCTTGCAAAACACAACAATAAGATTAAGACTTCAAATAATTAAATTAATATAAAAATTTACTGAGATCATGGAGTTTATAATACAGAAGCTAGGCTTAGACACTTGGAAATTCAGACAAATTGTTCTCTGAAATTTATTTTCCATGTACCAATATTTAATAAATACTACAGACAGACACTTCTGCAGTGCAGCTTCTGGGAAACAAGAAGGCAAGGAATCTGTTCCTCAAACACCCGTCTACAAGTACTTCTACCTTATCAATCTGGCAATTTTTTTTCTCTTCCTTCCTCTCTCTTCTTGTGCCCATCAGATGTAGTCAGAGACAGTGAAGCTAGATCCACCTCACACTTACTGGGAACTGCTGGGAGGAAATTTTTGTAATTGAGCATTCCTTGACATTGTAGAAACATGAATTTCCAGGTGCAATTCTCTCTCGCCCTCTGAAACAGTCCCAAAATTTTCTGAGAGCATTCTGTTCTCAGGAACACCCTGAGATTCCCTCAATCCTCATGAGAACCACCAAGCAGTGTGCTAAAAAACTTAAGTTCTGCATGCCAGAGAGCAGCCACTTCAGGATTTGGCCTTAATCTTCACTGTACTGTTCATTCTCAGCAAGAAAGAAGATGCCTATGGGAAACAGAAGATCCCATTCCTAGCTTTATAGAGACAAAATATCTTCTGCCTCTGAGGAGAACACAGGGCATTCCAACTAAAGCCCAGGCTCTTCTGTAGGACTAGAATGGACAAGACTTTGTAGGCATTGCTCTTACCTAACCCAGTGATGCATGAAGGACACGAGGCAGGTGACTAGTGAGCACAGACATGAGAGGTCTGCCCTGTGTGGGCACCAAGACATGGAATAGTTTGAGACATTGGGAAGTGAATGGACCTCTTGATACTAGTACAGATGTAGATCAGTAGCATTAGAGATGTAAGCTGGCAAGTAACAACCCAGTTCAGTGGCTCGTGTTGTGGCATGCAGCAAAAAAGAGTGTAGACATGTGCTTTATGAGTTGACTATAGACATTAAGTTTGTTAACTGTTAACTAATTGACTTTTATAACTGTTGACTCAAAGTGGGCAATTTTGTACAACCATGTCCCTAACTATCTGAAGTTAATGATACATCTTATCTCATGGATATTTTTTCCTAGACATTGCATCCTTTCCACTCAGATCAGGACCATTCAACCATAATAATTCATGCCCCTGTGACCAATGAGCAAAAGTATTTTGTAGCAATACGCTGGACATTCCACTCTGGGAACAGATTACATCAAATGCTGTCTTCTCATGAAAATAATTGACAGAGGTAAAGAACACAAATTTAATACTACACAGGGTGAGAAAATGTCAAGAGTCAGAGAAATTTCCTGAACTTCAGAGCTTTCAGCCCAGGAATGCCAGAAGCAGTTTGAACTTTCTTTAGAACCCACCCCAAAATGTAACTTTTTCCCTAAACCCAAGCAGCAGTAATGGAACGTGAAAAATACTGACCAGGTGAAGCAAAGTGAATTCAAGTATAAAAATGGAATGTGAATTTAAGCATAACACCCTTTCAGTCTGAACTGAAACTGAGGTTTCTGTGACCCTTGCTTAATCAGCTATTTCTCTAAAATTAAATTGCTTGTCAGTAGCTTAAATATTATCATGTATTCTGAACCCCTTTACCACAGAAGTTTAGTGAGACTTCACTGGCAGCTTCCACAGTGTCAGTTTATTTCCATAATCCTATGGTAGATAAGGGGCCAAGGCAATCACCTGAAGTTCAGAAGGATTTCAAGAAGCGCAAGGCAGCCAAAACTGATTGTGGCCACTTATTGTGATGGCTGCTTGTCAGTCAGATGGTAGGAACCACATCAGTTTCAGTTGTTCTGCAGACATTTGAAGAACTGTGTTTGGCTTCAGCACTGTATCAAAAAAAAAAAAAGCCTAATCTTAAGGTTTCTTTTAAGAGGCAGAGACAAACAGATTTTTTATCTCAAAAATATACTCTAATATGGTGTGAATTTGAAGTATGAAACAGCATTTCAGTGAGAGTTTTACTACATATTCTTGGGAAGCAAATATCTTTTTTTTTTAAATGTCACTTCATACAGCATTGTAGTTTCTGTAAAATTTGGAGAGTCATCAAAGTTAATTTACAGCTTTCACACACTCATGCATAGTCACGACTACAAAAGCCACAAATGCTTCACTAAATTCTGATCATCATAGGTCAATGGGGAGCTTCAAGATAAACTCTTCAGTATTTTAAACATAGCTTTACCTAATTCTTATACAAAGGCCAGGGAATATATTTCCTTTGTTATCCACTTTTTCTTTCTTCTCTAGTCTTTCTTCCCTAAACCCAAATATACTATGTCCATATCTTCTTCTTTATGTTGGGAAAAAATGCTCCAGGCAGACTATTATTAGGGTCTCATAAGTTAAGAAAATTTTTCTTTGTGAAAGTGTTGGGAGTTGCCTTGCTCTCATGATTTTTTTTTTTTCATTAAACAATACTGCTTCAGACTACACACAGTTGTGGTCTGCTTTGAACTTTATATCTTTGTTTTCTTCTCCTGAGTTGTTGCTGAGCCTCTGACTGAATGTTTCAATGGAAATGGTCTAAGATAAACATGTTTTTAACAATATATATTTTCTTTTAAAAGTTATTTTTATTCTTTAATATAATTTAAGGGAGTATTTCCTGTCTGAGATTTGGGACAAGCTAGTGTAAAGGTAGCCAGAATATCTCAGTTGCTACAGTTTGGAGGCAAATCTCTAAGCAGTATTTTACCACTTAAGGAGTTTAGGAGCTTTAAATCATCTTGTGGAAGAGTCTGTTTCTCTACTGGCTATATTGAAAAGCACTTCTCTCCTTTTTGCCTCTACAGTCTATATTGTAATAGCTGACTGACTCCTTCCTCTGTGTGCTAATCTTTCCTTTAACTGCTGTATGTGGTATGACAAATACCAGCTCCAAGAAATCACCACAGGCCTTCCCCCATTCTATCTCCAGCTGGTTGTGCCAACATGCTTTGTTATGAAAAATGCAGGACTGAGTATTCTAACCTTGTTGAAATGCTTCTATTTAAGCAACAGTTATCACTTTGGCATAATCATACCTGTTTATTCAATTTGTGAAATCCTTATGTAAGTAACTGGACATATATCCTGAGTAATTCTAGAGTTTTGTCTACTTTATATCTCTACTATGTAGTTCATGCCAGTTATCACAAACCTGGCCTGATATCATGTGTGATGTATCATATATCATGTATCACAATCTTATATGGTATATGTAATATGATATAAATATTGGTTTGTTGATGTGCAGAATAACATCGAAATCATTGCAATTTCCAGAGGTCGGCTGGTATTTTTTCCTGCAAAAGATTTGCTTTTATAACAATGTAACAATGTTTTACAAGGCAAAATCAAAGACGTTGAGCCATTCTTGAAGGAAAAGTTAAAAGGTCAAACCTAGTAACAGTCAGGTTAAACAATAAAGTGGAAGCTGCTCCTTGCATCCTTTACCTTGTCACATGCAGTTCCTACTATATTAACTGGGGGTGAAGTCTGTGTGTCCAAGTGCATTTGCCAGGAGAAAAGTTGCATGTTCCCTGAAAAAGTTCAAAAGTTATGAAACAAATATATACAGACACACTGTTTCTGAATCTGTGGTACTTATTATCCCGGGTGTAAACATGTTCCAATAGAACTAACCTTTATCATTTGATAAGTGGCATGAAAAACCCCGACAAAAGGAAATAACAAGAACAAATCTTATGAGGAGAAGAGCACCTGAGGGACCTGGTGTTGTTTATCCTGGAGAAAAGGAGGCTCAGGGGAGAGTTAATCACTCCCTACAACTGCCTGAAAGGAGGGTGCAGCCAAGTGAGGGTTGGTCTCTTCTTTCAGATAGCAAGCAACAGGATGAGAGGAAACGGACTCAAGCTGTGCCAGGGAAGGTTTAGACTGAATGTTATGTTTAGTGGTAACATGGTCAGGTTAACAGGTGGCCTCAATTATCCTAGAGGTCTTTTCCAAACTTAAAGATGCCATAGTTCTAAGGAATTATAGGGGTGGTTGTTATCTTATGAAGGGGTTAAAACAGCAAAGCAGTACTGTGAAACTGTGGAAGAAAATAATTTTGAAACTACAAAGTAGTTACAAGTCACATGATGCTCGTGTGTATTACTGGTGTGGATATGTTCAAAAATGTATTAATGTACTGATCTTTTACCAGTGGTAAGAAGTGGTACTGTTTCCCTTTCTCTACTATAAAAAGTCTATTTTGCCATGCATTTTACTGGGTATTTTCATTAGAAGAAAACTGATAAGAAAGTCAGCTGGCTTTGAAACAGTATTTTTGATTTATCTTTAATATTCAACAAATAATGTACAAACGCCTGTATGATGGTCTGCATGACAAAGAGTTATGTCTAGAAGCCACTTTTTGCCATCAGTGGGTCTAAAAGCATTTCCTTGGTGAGGTGTCAAGCTGTTTTTTTCTAAGCTCCATGCCTTATCCACAAACCCAGGGCTGCCCTCAGACCAGTACTGTTTGCCTTTAGCCCACAGTAACATGGGCTGAGCCCAATCTCCATATCTTCATCTCATATACCAGACTCTTTAGTTGGAGGATTCTGTCACCTTGGCTACAGCTGTCCCAGCAACAAAGCTGTTATACCACCAATTTTCAGTCAATTTCTTCCCTACATGTTAGTATTTAATTTACGTCTACAAACTTGTAGACAAAACCTTAAAATAAGTATTACAAGTACATAAATGTATGCTTTGATTTTGTAGTATATTAAAACCCAGCCCACAGGAAACTACCTTTAAACAAGTAAGATATAATTGGAAAACACAAAGAAACCCACAAAGCCTTCCACACCTCTCATGATGGTTCAAATCCAGGCCAGGTAGGTAGTATGCAAAATGTCTGAGTATTTGGGTGACTCCACTGAAATGTGAAATGTGCTTTCAGGTTTTAATGGATGATGCTGAAAGCTGACTCTATTACTTATAGATATAGAAAATAATTATACTGGTATGATTCTAGTCCTCAGTGACCAGCCTTCTTCAGATGACATTAATTAAGAACTTTGTTGGCAGTTTCAGCAGATAGGTCAAAACCTATGTAGGTGTGGCAATTTAATTTTCCTGCCCCTACATCTTAGTCCAGTCAGAGCAGTAATCTGCAGAGTTATTTCTGGTTATACCCTTACAGAGGATTTAATTTCAAGACTGTTGAGGTAGCAGTCTCTATGAGCCTGAAATACAAATGAAAAATATAAGAGAACTTTTAGAAGGTCATGCTTACTGCAGCTTTCCATGATAATTGCAATAGACACAACTTTTATCTAAACACACATTCTGTTTACATCAGCATTCGCCCATCAATTATTTTATCAGCCCAAGACAGGCCAAAAACTCTGTCAGGATGTTGAGCAACCGATTGCTACATGAACAGCAATGCTTTAGTTTTGCAGCTATTGATGAATGTGAAGCAGAGTTAAAGTGCATTGTCACCTACATCTGAAAGATTTCCTGACATCAACAGTAGGACTTGAATTTGGCTGCGATGAATCACAAGAGGTACCAGAGTAAAAGCATCTCTGGGGACTGAAAGCATTAAAGTATTTTCTTCCAACTTTACTCATTGGTGATAATGCCGAAAGATGATAATAAATGCAGTGAATCACATCAGCCATAACTACAAAGGAAACATATTCTGTGGTTGGTTAATTCTTAATTGATTCTGATGCTCTGGCCTAAAATAGAGAATAAAAATATGCCATTGATCAAGAGTCTTGTGAAGTCCACACTTTATGCACATTTATGGGTGCTATCCAGTGGATATTCAAACAGAAAATGGTATTACCAAGCCTCATTTCAGACCTGAGTAAACAGAGTGAAATGCAATGATTACAAACTCTGGGAAGAGTTCTTATTAATTTGATGGTTTCCCAGACTATGGCCCTAACAGCCAGTCCTGCTCAATAACAGCAGCTAAACTATGAGAGAAAGGAGTGCAGAAATGGGCCAAAATGGGAGAAGCAAGAAGAATGGTCAAATCCAGGGGTGACTTATTTTCCACTCATGATAGTACAGTTTCTGTCTCCTCTAACCTAAGAGTTGATACAAAAAAAAACCCTCTTGATGCCCTGGGTTTTGTGGATAAGAAATAGAGAAAAAACCCCTTCATCTAGAAGGAAAGTGGCAGGATTGGAGAAACTTTGGAACCAGAGCAGCTGTACCCATTGTTCCCTTTCCCTTAGGGTAAAATGCATTTCTGTTTTTTGGTAACCCCGTGTTATTTTCAACCCATATTTTATCTTTCACAAAAGAAATTAAGCTTTCTCTGTTCTCTGCATGCAAGAAGAGGATGTGTAGAGAGCTTCTGTTGCTCTGGAGCGGAGTCCTCTTGCTGTGGCCTTTGTGGGGTTTGTTTGACAGGTCTCCACATTTATTTCCATGCCTCAATGAGGCTAGTCCCTGCTTGCGAAGAATTGCTGGAATACCTTGATCAATGTAGAATACCTGGGCTTTTATATTTATGGTGTATCTGAAATAATATCCTAGCACATAATATCTAGTCATTTGCACATTGGTGTAAACACTGAGAAGTTTCTCTTTTTGCTCTGAGAATGATAGCAATTTAAAGATGGTTAGAGATACCTGTTCTTTATCTCTTTATCTTCACACCGGTAAACTGGGAAAACCATCTCAGTTGGTTTTTTTTGTTTGTTTGTTTGTTTTGGTTTGTTTTTT
>VZTR01032762.1:165104-184617 GCA_013400775.1 Chaetops frenatus
TTCAAGAGGTAACACGTCTCTGGCAATAGGTGAGGCAAAAGATGGGAAAAGGAATTTCTGGCATAAGGCTGAAAAGTGTGCGTCACAGAAAATACTCCCTTGTGCAAATGTGAGGATGCAGCGAAGCCGTGGATTACAAACAGAGCCTGAGATAAACAAAATTCAGTGCTTCAGTTTCAGTAAGTGCAGCTTTTGTCTTTGAGCTACTGCACATGCTGGGCCAGGGAACAAACAGAATGGGGGGAGGCGATCTCAGACAGAGCTGGCGTTATGCTTCCGATCCTATCTTCCCTGAAAGAAAGGGCAGAGCCATGTAAGTCTAGATAAGGCAGCAGACCGCGGGGGTTGCGCCCTGGNACATGAAATGAAAATATATTATTTAAAAAATAATAAATTAAATATCTTTTTAACAGCAGGGCCGGGAGGAAGCCGGGGAGAGGCCAGGTGCGCAGGGCTGCCTCCGGCGGCGGTGCATGAGGAGCTCGGCCGGGCGCTGCCGCCATGGAGCACATCCGGATGCCCAAGGTGGGTCCCGCCGGGCGGCCCCGGCCGCGGCAGTATCCCCTGCCGTGGCCCCACCTGCTCCAGCCCAAAGGAGCCTTGCACCGCAGCCCTGCGGGCCCCTACGGCCTTCCAGCTGATGCTGCGGGCTGGTTTCCGGCCACCTTGCCGTGATACCTGCCCATAACGCCGCGAGGTGGGCGCGCTGCTCTGCGGCGTGGGCCGGGGATTTGTCGGGCTTCTCCCTCGGTCCCTCTGTCAAGGCAGGCACTGCCCGTGAGCTGCAGGTATCCGGAATCCTGTCTTCCCGCTGTGCTACCCGCTTTTCAAACGCCTCTGGCTTGCCCCAAGATTTCACACTCGGTGATCAATTAATTTACACGTATGTGTTGGATCTTTAGCCGACGTAATCAGTCTTTTTCTGAATATACAAATACAGGCCTCAGCTTTCTAAGCACGAGACCTGTATTTGTTAACAAAATTGCCACCTTGCTCTACAAAAAATGATACGTCAAAGGTTTCGATTAAAAGTAATTACAAAAAAATGAACGAGAGCAATATGTTAATTTGAAATGGGTGGGATATATTTTCATATTTATTTATTTATTTCTTAAATTACCCAACTGCCTGAAATTAAGAATTTACTTGTATTTCTTATCAATATTTACTACGATGACATGAATTTGAGATTAGGGCCTTGTTCTTCATCTATCCTTTTTGGCCTTTAGGTGTTAAGCTATTAATCTATTAAGAAAGTAGGCATTTATAACAACTGCCTTTCCTCTCACGTCATTTCGTGATCTATTATCTGCCTTTTTGGGAAGGAATAATTTCAGAATAGTATGGCTGTACCCCACTGCAGGTAGTATAAAATCAGGGAAAGTTGTCTGAACAGATGCTTCTGACCATTTGCTGAAGAATGCTGAAAGCATGAATGAGAAAACTATTGAAAACAAATTAATAAGGGTGGAAAAATATCCTAAAATTAAATGGTTGTATTTGCTGCGAATGGAAGATCCAAGCAAGTCTCTGTTGTAGGCAATGGAAGTTCATCTGTTTTCTTTTCTACAACCAGATCCTGAAAATATTACTCAGCATATGTAAAACCCATTTCTGTATCTGATACTGAGAGAAGGCACTGTACCAATGCCTCAGGTCACTGAAAATCTTAACTCAGTGTGAGGTGATTCTGCAGTCCTGGATCCTGGCAGTCTCTTACATTATAGCTATGCTAAAAAGGTATCTGATACAATAGAGCAGTTTAGAATGCATAATTCAAAGGTACAAGGGGTACAGAAATCCTTTAAAATTTCCAACATAAATGTAGAAAATCAACATGAGTCACTACTGAAATACTGCATCTCCAGTTATTCCTAAATACACTGAAAAATCAGTGTATCTACTGCTACCTGACAGAATTGATACCTTTGGTTTTTTTTTTTAACACCTCAGCTCAAAATCAATCAGCAGATATCAGTTTTTTTTTTCTTCTGTTTTTACTGAATTAGATTTTGATTATTTGGAACTGAACATTAAATGATTTCCAATGCCAGTAATGTAAAAATAGGTAAGGGAAAGTATCATGTTTTAGCCTCTGGTGTCACGTTTCCTGACTCCATACAACCTTGTCCTAAGAGAAATTAGAGAAGTGACTGCCCTGCTCTGTTGTGGTGCAGCGCAGGCAGCTTGGCACCTCAACCTTCCCCAAGCTTCTCCCTGGAGCAGGCACTCTGGCCAGGCAGAGGGGGCTCACCACACTCGCACGCACAGCTGGTGGGAATGAGGCTACGGAGGCGGGAGGGGCCCTTTGTGTGGTATTCCAGCGGTGGTTTATTCAGGGTGGAGGTTGATGCCTACACAGTGGCAGGCCTCAGCACCCATCCACACACGCTGGAAGGGGCAGGGACAAAGAACAAGGAGGGTGGAGAGTCCAGGGTTTTTATATGGGTGGGAGGGGGGAGGAGTCAGACAGCAGGGACCAATGAACAGAGAGGGTGGGCGGGAAGGCGGCTACATAAACCAACAGGGAAAGTGGTCAGGGGAGACAAGCCAAGGGGTGGGTACAGAGAACGGGAAACTCACCAGAAATTAACCTTGTATGGCAAAGCAGGGGGCGAGCTGGCCAACGGGCCGACTGCCAGTGGGGTTACGGGACAGAGAACATGGCCATGTATGGCAGAAAGGGGGAGTGTAACTGGGGTAACTGACATCTGGTCCTTGGGCTTCCGTGGGAGAAGCCAAAGCCTAGGGGATGCCCTCCCAGGGCATCCACGCTGCTCTGCAAAGGTATTAATCTCAGAATCATGACACTTTCCTTGATTCACAGACCCAGCCAAACGGAAAATCAAGGAAAAAAAAATCCCACACTTAGCAAATTAATAAACTTAATAATATCTGAAGATGGAATCCTTGGCCCTAGTAAAAGCTTTTCCTTCAAAGGGAGGTCTGTGTTACATGATGCCTGTTAGGTCTCAGCAATTGTTTTAATTTTAAATGAAATATGACTGCAGTGATTTATGGTTCATAAATATTAAAATTAATCTGATAAAACATAACAGACATTAAAAAAGCAGAAGGTAATTCCATGCCAGTTGGATCATTAGTTCATTAAGATCACTACTCTGTGTCAGAGTGGCAGAGGAGAGAGAGCATTTAGACCTGGCCACATTCTGCAGCTTCTCAGCATCTACAGTTGTATCAGGGTCCAACTCTTTCTGGTTCCATTAGTGTCCTTTTATGGACTTTGTGTGAGTTAGCCAGAGCTTCTTATAGACAGGATGATACTCTCTGGCTCCACAGCCTGCATGGAAGCAAATTCCAGAAAATTTTGGCTTTACAGAAATTACCGTCTTCTGTCTGTTGAAAAGTCCTGAGCAGCTTCCTTCAGTATTCCTTCCTTCTAGCTTTAAGGATTTGTTCAATAAAAATTCCATGTTCACCTTCCCCATGCCTTCATAGTAAGTCTTGATTGCAACCTGCCGGATTCTGATAATTTCAGAGAAATGTCATCAGTGACCCCAAGACTTGTTTCCTGTGTCAAGTCCATTGATCTGTAGATATGTTTTAGGCTGTTTATCCTGGAGCTATTCTACTATGTCTGTCTGTGTTGAAGCTCCTATGTGCTTCTTTTGCTCACACACTGCTTTGCAAGACTCTTCTGAAAGAGAGAAGAAAGCCGTTCTGGTGCTTTCCCAACAGACTGTGTGTATCCACCTGCTAACACACTGTTTGGTGTCCTGACCACTGTTCTATCATTATGCTCTTGATACAAAACAGGGTGCATATGTGTGATGTATGCCTGTATGAACATACATAAGCACTATATTTTCACAAGGTAAATGCCATCCAGTGTGTGAAGTCTGTAATTTAAGTACATTTAAGAGTTGGAAACAGTCCTTCATTGCTAAATAGAATTATATAGAACTCCCATACCCTTTTAAAAATTAAAATTTAGTAAAACCAGTGACTGACAAAAGTTTGACTTGAACAGCAAGACAGTTTAGGATAAGTCTCCAAACCCAAAATATGACAAACAGGTCATAACATTCAGAAAAAAAAGAAATCAGGAATACTTCTGAACAGATTAGAAGGGTATTTTATGAGCATGTGTAGATATATGGCCATGGACAGGATGATACAGAGCTCTGTAGATATGTTTATAGAGCAACTTCATGCACTGTAGCTAATCAGTTACTTTATTTTATTTGTAACTCTTCATATCATTTGTGTTTGGGTATTGGCAGCAGGCCTACTTAATGGCCTTATAATAAAGAACACATCAGATTTATCTGTGGTGTACTAGCTGTCTTCAGTGGACTTAGCCCAGAAATTCTTTTGGCTCAGTGTTAACAGAATACTTGGGATGACTTGAGTTGCTTGAGTACTTTCATTTTTGTGATGTTACGGTGAGGTTATTTCCTTTCAATGATGCCTCTCTCAGGCAGAATTTAAGATGTGCTCCCATGTTAAAGACAAATCTCTTTACCAGATGTATTGCTTCACAGAACAAATTTCCAGCATGTGTAAATAAGTTGTGTGTTTACTTTTGTTTTACATCTCCGTAATTCTTGCTTTTCAATAAATTTTTATAACATGTGCTTTTTCACAAAGTCTCCATCAGGAGACCCATGTAGTTTATATCCACTTTATATATGTAAATGGCAATGTAAATGGCGAAATATTTGTCCAGGTGCTTATCCAGGTCAAAAGCAAAATTGAACCCAGCATGCCCAGTCTTTACACTCCACCTACATGTTCTCTACATGTTCTGGGTTGCTGGATCTCCACCTTTTTTTTTTAAGGTAAGTTTGCGTATTCTACCACTGCTCTCTGTGTGCCTTCTGTTGAGAAAAGATGTGATACTATAGGTGTGTTCTCTGTATCCAAGCTACACTTCCTTTTGGAAAACTTTGATTTATTTCAGTTATGTAGAAAGGTGGCAGCAGTCCTGAGGTGATATCAGGAAACAGCTGGGGATGTGGACTGGTGGTTTCCCCACCTGGGAATGGGGAATGGAATGCCACAGGTACTTCACCATAGTACTGGGGTTTGGCTAAACTTTTGTTTAGTTTGCTACTTAGAAAAGGTAGAGGAGGTGAGGCTGGCAAGGCCTTTGCCTTTTATTGGTGTTTTGGGTCATCAGGTTACAGCAGACACGTTACTGCAATGTCTTTTAAGTGCCAATTGATTTTCTGCTTTTCGAGTATTGTGTGAAGATGATTTCTAACTTTCCTCTAAGTATACAACTTAGAGCAGTGTGTCTTACA
Organism: Chaetops frenatus; assembly: GCA_013400775.1. Classification (NCBI taxonomy): domain Eukaryota; kingdom Metazoa; phylum Chordata; class Aves; order Passeriformes; family Picathartidae; genus Chaetops; species Chaetops frenatus. The sequence goes on from VZTR01032762.1 coordinate 170,372, forward strand.
TTTCAGCTGGTGTTTTCTGAATCCATAACTGTTTTCTCACTTTACATCATGATTAAAAATTGTTTAGCCTGTTCTGGGTCCAGTAATGTTCAATGACTTCAAATATGTAATTCTACTTCACTGCTTTAGTCAAATGATGCATTAAAACATCTACGCTAATCCTGAACACATTTGACTCTGCTTTTGTGAATTATGGATTTTTTCTTACTAATAAATCTTCCTTATTTAGAATGCAATTTAGTTTTCTTTGGGTTCCATATATTCCATCTTTGTGCTATGAAACTTAGAGCACAAAGGATAAATTTAATACAAGTGAGCTTTGTAGTATACAATGCCAGAAAATCTTCTGTGGTGACATCAGACTGGAGATGGATAAAATGAAATTAGGAATTGCAGAAACTATCGACATGTTGTGAGATTGGACTTAAAATATCTGGAATTTTGCTATAAAATATTTGTTTTGAATTAGAGTCATCAAGCTGCCTTCTTATTAGTGTGAGTTTTGATTTAAACAAAATCTTGTAATAGCCATTCTTAAAATATTTAGTCAAAAATGGTCAGAAGATCACAGACTTCCATATTTTCAGTAATGTGACACTCAATAAAGAGGTAGCTGGATAAAGTCACAAAACAAGCTCTAAAAATCATGGGTAGTCATGTATTGTAATTTGTTGTCTTGGTATTTGTGTCTAAACCAGTAACTCTAAACCTTATTGCACTTAAAAAATAGTACTGGAAATCATTAAGACAGAATGTCTGCAAGGGTCCTTTTTGATTTTTTTTTATGCATAGTAGGAGACTGAGGTTGGAATGAAGGATTTGGGAAGTTTGGCTTTGGGGTGGTCAAGGCTGGAATCTCTAGGCCTGTTGTTAATGGACCCGAGTATTGATGTCTGCAAAGGAATGATCTATTTGCAATAGAAAATGCACACTGACATTTCCTGCTGTGCAGGTGTACTCTGCTGAGAAAGACCATCAGAAAAGCGAGTCCTACAAATCCATTTTTAATGCAAATCTCTCGTGGCCTGCACAACTGAAACTGCTTGGTACTGCTGCTCTAAAATAGGCTGCTGAACAGGGCATGGTTTTAAACATGGAACAGAAAAACCTGTATCAAATACAGGAGTTTAAAGGGTTCAGAAACCCTTGGCTGCATGCAGAATTCTTTCTCCCCACATATCTTTTCAGAACCAAATCTAAACAAATTTGTCAATTTATTAAGATTTACTGCCTTGAGGGAGCCCTATTTTTCCTAAATTAAAGCTTTTAGATAGGATTTTTAATAGAATATACTTAATTGCTCTCTTCTCCTTTTCTAGATAAATGAGATGTAATACAGACTGAAAGAGAAAACTATGTACGAGCCTTGTGTTACAGTGCTGACACCATATTGCAATGCTCTATGCTCTTGTAACAGGTTCCTATTTACTGCTGCCATTATACAGCTGCTACTCAGGTGTATCTGATAATGTGGTGCTGACCTCACTCTTTTTATAGATCTTACCAGACAATAGTTTCTTTTTTTTAAGCCAAATTATTAGGTAGTTTGTTCTCTGTCTTGCTATCGTGAATCATTCCTTATTCTTTTTTCTGCTCTTTTCCTCCATTTCACTTTAGTCCTGTAGTAAATTAAACTTGTTTAGATTTTTCTTAAATATTTTCCCCCATCCTGCTAGATCTGCCCTGAGGAAACTTTTTACAATGCATATCTTAAGGTGTCTTTGCTTAAATTTGATTATTTACTTTTGGCTTTGTTTGAGTCTTTTGACATATGCCACTATCTAACTTCATAGAGCTATTGTGCATTATTTTACTGCACTTGGGAGATCTTTTCAGAGAGGGAAATATAAAAAAGTAACATGGATCAAGTACAGTTTTTATGATTCTTGTGAAATAGAATAGAAACCACATTAAAAGGCAACATCAATTGGCAATTCAGTTTTCTTTTATATTTGTTCCAAAATGCAAAAAAGATGGCTTATTGTATATTTTGTTTAACAAGTACAACTTTTAGTACTATCTTTATGTTGAAAAAAGAAGTAATAGCGTTTGGTCTTTTACATGTTGGTTTTCTCACTCTCAGGAATTATGCTAAACACATGGATAGCTGGGGTCAACCAGGGTGAAGAAAGCTCAAATATTCCACTTGGCCTCAAACCACACCAGCTGTGCTCCTTTTTTCTCATTAGGCTCAGGCTTTTGACTTTCACAAGCTCTTCCCTTAGTTTTTGTCTGCCTGCAGTGCTGAGGCCAGTGAGAGTCCTGTCATGAATTCCCAGGATGCAGTTTCTTCTTGCTTTTACTCATGTGTGTAACTCATAAGGAGAGTAGGGAAGGCAGCAGAAATCCCTGGTCAGTCTAGGAGCCCAAGGGGATGGACAAGAAGAAGCCTTTGTAGGGCTAAGTGTGTGCCCCTAGGGCCCAGTCCTGTTCCTTGGCTTTGGGTCAGCCTTTTCAGCAGCAAAGATATTTGTGAAAATGGCCTTTATTTACCCTTGAAGAATCACTGAAACTCATTTGTACAGTCAAATTTCAAGGTACCTTATGAGCTTTTATATGAAACTTGCTTTCACAGTTTGTCGTAGACCAATGAGTTTTAGTTGTCTGAACAATAGAGAAGGTCCTGAGGATGTGCCCTGAGTGGGGACATCCCCTGCTTACCTTTAATTGGCAGCTTTCTCCTGGCTGGGAGGGATTTCTGGCCTTTCTCCTTCTTGTGATAAGGAATTAGAGGAGATGACTTAGTCAGGGTTGCTCCTAAAGGAACGGGGAACACTTGGTGGTAGGGGAGCTGATCTGTTTTGTTCTTGGCTGACAAATAGGCTTTTCAGCTTCTTCAAGATGCTCAGTGATAATGGGCAGGTCAGTGATAACCGTGGCAAAACTAGCTGTTCAAGTGCCTTCTACTTCAGGTTAGCTGATGCATAGGAAGCAAACACATAGACTTAAAACCTGTGTTGTGAGAAAAAAGCTCTTTGAGATGTTTTTTCACAATTCAAAATTTCATTTTGTTTGAAAACCCTACAGTAGAGACCATTTTGTGTCAGATAGCATGTCTGTGCTGCACATGAGTTTTGCTGTGACAGGAAGCTCCAGTTCTGGCCAATCTGCCATACAGTTTTTCTCCTCTCTCCTTTCACTGCTCACTCTGAGCCTTTAGTCAGAACTGATCCTCCATTTATCTGAAAAAGCTTTCCCATGTGGAGTTGTGGACAGCCTGAAATAGTAGCAGTAACTTCTGCACTGTTTTGTGATGCTAACGTGTTTGGAGACACTAAAACAGCTTAAAGAAACGAGGATGAAGGTAGCATATTAAAAAAGCATTCAAAAATAGGCCATGCAGTCAAAGCTTATTAAAAAAGTTATCTAAACTAAAACTAAAACAAATTAGGGTAAATGAATATTTTTAGGAATAACATTTTGGCACACAAACTTTTCCAAACGCTCTTAGGGTCATATACTTGCCATTCTTCCTTAGGGGGGAGTCCCATTGAAACTGGTGGGAGTTGTGCCTGAATAAAACTTTGGTCCATAATTTTCCCTAATATGACATTTTTTTCTTGAATGACCTTCTGGCAACCTTGTTCGTAAGTCATCTGTCATGTTTATTCTCTGAGTAAAAAGTGCCTTCCATCTGTTCTTAATCTGTGTTCCCTTTAACTTCTATTTTTGCCTCCTTTTTTTCTGTCATCTGTGTTGCATTGAAAATAGACTTTCTGGGCAACTTTATCTCAGTGTAAGTAGTTGTAGTCATTGAAGTAAATCTTGGTGGTCTTTTCTTTAGGCCTAGACAACCACAAAAAAAAAAAAAGAAAAAAAGAAAAAAAGAGATGGACAAGAGCTTTAAATTAATTATTTAAATTACTGAAGTTTTGCTTAGATGCTGCTCACTAGACTGCCTTGGCTAATGCTTTCCTTTTAAATCCTTGAGGTCTTCCAGCTCTTAGCTTTACAGACTTGTGTTTTCTGATCTGGTCTCTCCCACCAGCTGTTTATTTTAGGTGAAGCACATGTGCATGGTCTCTATGCATTTCCCTGACCTGTGTCAGTACACACATAATTTCGTACATTCTTCAATAAACTGTACAGTTGTTTTGGTGAAAAAATGGAGCATTTTTTTTAGAAAAAAAATCTCTATCTCTTTCTGATATTAAATTTAAATTTTGGCTATTAATGCTGATTTCCCAGCATACTGTGACTTTTTAGATAGAAAAACTCCTCTTCTTCCAAAGCACTATTGCAATGTGTGTTCCCTTCTTGTGAAAATGAACATATTCCCATTCCCTCTATTCCCAAACTCTTTAGGTTAAAGACACTGCTGGACATGGCTTTCTTTTCCTGATTGGGATGGTGCAGAAGAAGAAAGAAGGCTTATTCTCTGAATCCTTTGATCAGCAGAACGAAATCTAAGATTGAACCATGCCTCATTATACTGATGGACTAAATTTATCATTAATAAATATAAGATAATACACATTGAGGGGTAGTTCTTAACTTGTGTATGCAGGCATAACTAAGAGTTAAAATTGCTAATTCTTAAAAAAACCCTAAAACAAAAAACTCCCAAAACTAACCCAAACACCACTGTGTTCAGCAACGGACAAAGAAGCAAGCAGTGTTTGAGAACTTTAAAAAACGAAATAGAAAACAAAACAGCAAACATCACTGTTCCTCTATACAAACTACAAAAACCTCTTGTACATCCAACTTTTGAATTCTGTTTGCACTTTTGGCCTCCTCTCAGGAAGTAGACCTCACGCAGAAAAATCAAAAGTGTGGAAGAACTTGTCTGGAATAGCTTCCATAGAGGTCACAGCTACGTAAAGTTGTGCTCTTCACTCTTGGAATACGAGGATGAAGGGGAGGATCTGTATCGCCACATGTGGCACGTTACTGGTGACAGATTCAAAAAGAGCAGGAGGAAGGGATTTTATTGTACAATGTAGAGCTGAAATGTGACATTCACTCTCACAGGCTGTTATAGATGCTAATAAGTTACAGAGATACAAAATGTTATTTAATAAAATTAATGGAATGTGAACACAGTTATGGCCATTAAAAGGTATGACCTCATCTTAGGAAGGCCGCACAGGTGGGCTGAGATCTCAAGGGAGCATGAGTACATGCCTGCCTCTCACACTCTTCCCTCAGTTGCTGCAACTGGCTGTTCTTGAGAGACAAACTGCAGGGAGAGGTGAATTCTGATCTCCCCCAGTGTAGCCACTGTCCACACAGCTCTTACTGCAACTGTTCCTATTCATTCAGATCCAACCTTTAATTTATTTGTAGTTCTGTATTAAAAAAAAACAAAAAAACCAACAAAACAAACCACAACCAAAGAGGAGCTTTTTTGGTTAGCATTTTTCAGACTTGGAGCTGTGATTGATGCGTGGGGAAGGATGTGACCTAGGAGGTCTGGAAATCCATCCCTCAGCCCAGCCCTGCTGTGTGGATGCCTGCTTTGCTTATATTTCATGGCCCATGCCTGCTCACTTTGCAGGCTGGAGTGGGTGATGAGTGCCTTGTGCAAGATCAGTGCCTGTCCAGCAGAATCCTTGTTGGTTGGACTGCAGTGTGGGGATCTTTTTTCATCCAGACAATGCTGATTTTTATTGTTTTTGTGGGTTCCTTTCAGAAGGGCACCGCCTACATTTTTCTTTTGTATAATTCCTCCTCTTTTGCTTACTGCTGGGTTAATACTATATTTCTTCCATTCCTTCTCAAGCCAATACATGACCTCTGAAGTAGATGGCCCTGGGAAAAGGCTTCATCCATGCTTTCTAGGAGGTTTTTTTCTTTGTTTGTTTGGGGGTTTTTTTTTGGTTTCTGTTCATTTTTGTTTAAATAAATAGTTTTATTTTTGTTTAAAACAGATTATAACCGGCCTTGAGGGAGAGGACTCTGCTTTAGTAATTATTTGATTTTAAGCATTTGGCTACTAAACTGGCTTATTTTCATTTTAAGGTTTTCTTTATTCCTATTTTTCCAATAGTGCGATGTATTTGGAATACACATGGCAAACATGCAGTTTTCAGATGCTAGCATTCTGTTTTTCAGGAAAACCAACTAATTTTAGTTTTAGGATTGTTGTGGTAGGAGATCCGTCAAACCCATGGTAGCAAGTTGGTAACTGTTTTGGGCAGGTTTTATCCCACTGAATATCCAACTTGATGATTTTTTTATTGTTCTAGTTTCTCAGTCAGAAATCATAGAAGCCTTGAACGGTTTGCGTTCAAAGGGACCTTAAAGATCATCTACCCCTAAGAGGTGCCTCTAGCACATGCCATATACAAAATACTAATAATGTACGAGTTACAAGCTGGTGATTTGAGAGTTAATTATGTGTTAACTCCTGTTGTCAAGAGTGTAGCAAAGGGAGAATGCCCATTTTGTGCCCAAGGTGGGTGAGAGAGCAGTGGAAGTGGAGTTCTGGAGTCCCGTTGAATAGTGACTGAAGGCAAAAACTTCCAGTGTGACCTCTGCTACCAGCCCTAACAGGAATGTAGGGACAAACATAAAAATGTTTATTTTTAAATCTTTTAAACACTTTTAACTCTTTTAACATTGTTTTAAATATGAACAGAGGTTTGCATGGGAGAAAATTTTCCTGAGACCCATTGAAGAAAGACACTCTACCACTATTATCTCCTACTTATTATTATTATTATTTTAATTTAGCTGGAATGGCTTGAATGGAAAACATGGAGCTGGAGTTTAGCTGAAGGAGAAGCCCTGCCTTGCTGTCACAGGGTTTTGGTAAGATGAGATCACAAGGAAGAGCTCAAGTGAGAAATTGTCTTTGGAAGTGTTTAGTAACAGGTTTTTGGATGCAGAGGTACCAGAAGAGAGGTGAAAAAAGGAACAGTAAAGAAGATCTGGAAACAGATCATATAATATAATCACATTTTCTCATATAGTTATACTTCTTTGATATTTAATGTTGTGCTGGAAATAACTTTTTAATAGACATAATGTGAACATTGAGCTCTCACTATTGAGCTTTCTGTCATAGCTTAATTATTTCTTTCATTTCCTCTGTCACTTTTTTGTATAGGTGGAAAATGTTAGGTTACTTGATCGTTTATCTTCAAGAAGAGCTGCGGTGGGAACCTTATATTTAACAGCTACCCATGTCATATTTGTGGAGAATGGTTCTGAAACTCGCAAAGAAACCTGGGTATGAATTTTTGTTATTTCAGTTAGCTGTAAGTGCATGGCACTTTACTGATGGTAATTTGAAAATTACTTCCAAAACACTTTAAACATAGTAAATTAGTTCATATGGATGCTTTTATGAGGCCATGTGAAGTTTCAGCTCAGTGATTTTCAAAAATTTTCAGTGGATTCTAGATATCACAGTACAGTAAGAGGAGTCGAAGGGCCTTCACTGTATGAATACCAGATGTGATTGACTGAGGAACAGCTGCTGTAAACTGCACTGTTGCTGCTATCATCCAGGAAGAATTGAGGAGAAATGCCTTGAACTTCCTGTCAATTCTTGGCCTTCTCCCTTACTGCTAGCATTGAAGCAGTGATTTTTTTGGTTTAATACTTTAATTTTTTTTACAGTGTAGTATTTTGAATTAACTGTTTTGATTGATTGACAACATACCTTGCATTTTCTTGTGGTTTAACCCCAGCCATTGACCAAGCCCCATGCAGGCACTCACTCACTCCCCCAACCAGCAGAGTCAGGGAGAGAAGCTAGAGGGTAAAAGGTAGAAAACTCATGGGTTAAGATAAAGGCAAAGCAAAAGCCACACACACAAGCAAAGCAAAACAAGAAATGAATTCACTGCCTTCCCATGGGCGGGCAGATGTTCAGCCATCTTCAGGAGAGCAGGGCCCCATCATGTGTAACAGTGACCTGGAAAGACAAATACCATCACTCCAAACGTGCCCTGCTTCCTCCTTCCTCCCACTTTACATACTGAGCATGTCATATGCTCTGGAACATCTCTTTGGTCAGTTGGGGTCACCTGTCCTGGCTGTGTCTCCTCCCAGCCTCCCATACACTCTCAGTTTCTTTGCCAGCACTGCAGTAGACCTTGGCTCTGTGTAAGCAATAGCAAAGCCATCTCTATATTATCAACTCTGTGTTCAGTGCAAATCCAAAACACAGCCCCATACCAGCCACTGAGAAGGAAATTAACTCTACCCCAGTCAAAACCAGCATACATGTGCACATACAGGTACAGCTATTGCTCAGTGTCATACATTTGAGAGTCTTTTATGTAGCTTAATTATGCACCTCTTGTCCATTTTTGCACTAATTGACTCCATCTTCCTTTGATCCCACTATTCCTGACCAGATTTTTATTATAATGTTTCATCTCATTTGATGCAGTTTAAAAAATTATATCAGCATTACCATTTTACCCATGAAGAGGCACAACATTTTAGCCTTATGTAACTGATGCTGGTTCATCTTTTCACTGTAAATAGATGAAAAGAGCTTTGACAACCACTAGCTTACACTAAAGCAAACAAACAAAAAGCTTTGGATCACATGAGCAGGCTGATGTTTGAGCAGCTGAAACACTCCAGAAATGCCTCTTTGTCTGCAGGTGATGTATTAAACTGCTTGAGCCTGAAGCTGGATATAGGAACCAAACTACAAGAGGATGAGTGTGGGGCTTTTCTGAAACAGTAGTGGAAGCTACTGTGCCTGCCCTGGCACATCATTATAAATAATTACTTTTCTTCCAAAAGATTTGCCTAGCATAATTGTTCTCAATTTCCTGCAGGTTCTCCACAGCCAAATTTCCTCTATTGAGAAGCAGGCCACCACTGCCACTGGTTGCCCATTACTGATCCGCTGCAAGAACTTCCAGGTCATCCAGCTGGTCATCCCTCAGGAACGAGACTGCCATGACGTTTACATATCTCTGATACGCCTGGCTCGACCAGGTATGGGAAGAAGACAGCACAAAAATCAATCTTCATCCTAAAGAGGGAAAATGTAATGGAAGAAATGTACCTGTGCATCTTTGTCCTTTGCAGGTTAAAAAAAAAGGGTTCAATAGAGATGTGTTATGAAAGAAATATTGATAAAATCATTTGTGGAGCAATGAAGAAAGCTCATTATAACAAGCAGTTAACTCCATAAAGTATGACATTAAATTCTATTTAAAATAATACTCTAGGGCATCATGGGCCATAAAATATGTTATAATGCTATTTTATGTGCAAGTCATTTGCTGGATGACTTGTGTAAATGTAGCTATAGGAGAATATTCTAAATTCAGATAACTTTTTTGTCCCTAATTGTAACAAAAACTTTACAATATATTTAGTGGTCCTGTCAAGATTTGCATTTTGACTTTTTGTGCTGTGCAGAAATTCCTTAAAATCAGTGAAAGGTTTTGCAGCAAGTAGTTGTTTTATTTCACTGGGCTGCCTGTGTTTTGGCCTATTAATGTCTTCATTTTGAATATGCCCTGTGTGTTTCTGAATTCAGTTCAAGATCCTTTTGAAACCTTTCCCCTTTTCACTGAAAAACCAAATGTTGTGTCAAAGCCCAACATTTGATTGCCTACATTATAGCTCCTCTCTGCTCTATGCTCTCCTGAGACCCAACTGACAAAGCTTCTGGATTGTTTATTTTAAACTATAACTCTAGAAATATAGCACCAACTTTTGTTCTTTACTATTATTTTAACAGTAGGCAAAGAAATTGTCTGTTGTGGTCTTTACAAAGCTGAAAACACTGGCTTTAATTTTTTTCTTGTTAGGAGAGCACCAATTTTATCTACTGTGTAGAGGGGAAAAAATTGCACAGTCCACCAGCACAGCTACTGAACTTTATAAAGTAGTAGTAGTAGCAGTAGTATGATATAATTTAACAGAAGTAACTTGGTAAGCTAGGTGATGCAGGATGAAAGTGTAATGATCCAATTATTATTAAGGTTCTTTAGCAATTCCTCTGCCCAAATTAAGGTGCAAACAAGACCATATGCCAGTGACAATAATATAGATTTAATTGTATAGTAGATATGAGAGAAAGAGAATAGAAAAGCAGAAGGAAAGAAATAGAAGGTAGGTGGGGGGACAGGGAGTGACAGAGACAATAAAAAGAACATCACCGTTCCATGGGCCTCACCAGCATCTTGATACTCTTCTTCAGCAGGTGTTCCTGGTGGTGTAGGTGCTCCCGCCCAAGCGTAGATCCCCTTGAGTTAATACACCCTCAGGCCGGGGGTGATGTCCGGGCCTGTCCCCCGGTGGAGGGCGGGGCAGTCTCTTACATCAGACTCTGGATCTGTTGCATCATGTGCAGTCCTGTGGTGCAAGGCCTCTGGGGAACACTTTGGGGGTCTTTGATGGATTGTGACTCCCCCTCAGCTGCCTCTCACATGAAAGTCCCGTGGCTGTGGCCTGTGGGGTTGGGGGATTCACAGCTGGGCTGGTTTGTGTAATGGGAGGATGGGTGTTCATTGCCTCTGACCAGAGGTTGTGCCACGCACCCAAAACCTCCTCCCTCCTTGGCTGTGGGGGGAGTCTGTGTAAGCCTGGCTTCTGTGAGCTGTGCTCTCCCCCACCCCAAACTCAGCAGAGGATGATCCTCAGCGCAGCAGGTGGCTTTGGCCTTCTGGTGGATGCACACCTTTCCCTGTGCCTGAGATGTCTGAACAATGGGTTTCCCTTTATCTAATCAGCAGTTTGACTTTCAGTCCAAAGTCTCAGTCTTTAGGGAGGTGTCTCTGGTTGTAGCAATGTTTGAGGCATGAGCTATTTTCAGTCTCTGACAAAAAGTAATCAGAGAAATTTAAAACAATTAGAAAAATTCAGTCGGTGGTTCTGCTGATGTAAATCTGGATTCATTCCATCCACCTAAGCTGCAAGTACATGTTCATGTATGCTGGAAGGCATGTGATTCTGTAATCCTTTTCCTTGGAGGCAGGAGGAGGTGTATGTTCTGCTATGCACCAGAATGATGAAAGGAAGAGTAGCTGAGGACCCTGAATACAAGTCTAGTGACTGACTGCAATGGACAAGAAGGTTTGACTAAAGAAGATGCAGTAACAGCACTGTAGAGTTAGCTCTTTGCATAGTTTAGCTGTACAGTAGTTTTCCTTCTCCAGTAACCTATCTGATCGTGATGTGAGACAGGGTAAAATCTTGCCTACCTATTCAAAATTAGAAAGCTCTGATTCAAGCTGAGTCATTTGTACCTGACAGTGCTGTGCTGTGTCATTTTGTCAGGTCACAAAGCTGTACTTTCTTTAGGTAATACAGTTACTCAGCATTAGAAGGTATGCTTTACTCCATGAGCAAATAATTTGACCTGTTCAGGCTCTACTTTCCATTCCCTGCCTGTTCTTTTCATTCATTCCTGAATGAAGCTCATGTTGTGTACTGGCTTGACATGTTCTATGCCATCTGATGGCCTAGTTACATTAAAGGTGAAGGTTGTGTTTGATTTTACTTTTGCTAGAATTTTAATAAGGTCAAGCTGTCAGCTGAATTTGGCCTTTTTGCTTAATTAAGCTGTTTTGTAAAACAAGCTGACCATAAGATACAATATGTTTGATAGCAGGATTGCAGCTGTTTATGGCAAAATAACAGAGATTGGGAAAGATTCTATAAGGGCTGGCAAAGATGTGGTAACTAACCTTTAAGGCACTGACTACTAATACTTGAACATTTTTATTACCACCTACAGATACCATGATGTGATAATACTTAACATGTTGAGGCAGACTTCAATAATAAAGAACCTGGGTACATAGGTGAATTTTAAAAGGCTTTTCTTTTGCCCGTGAACAGCAGGTCCATTGGAAAGAAAATCCAGATGCTTCTGACAACCAAGTAGTGAGAACAGGAGCTCAGATTGCTACCAAAAACTCAGTTTGGATTTATGGATTGTGCTAAAACTTTATGTTAACAGATGAAAAATAAACCAAACTGTTTTCCTAATCTGTGCCATGCCAGAAGTTGGAAGTTAGAGAATACAGAAGGAGTTTAAACTGCTGGAACATGTGGAAATCATTCTCTATTTTTCTCTCTACTCAAGACTGTTGATTTTCAATATGTTCCTGACAGAATTAGCATGAAGTTTTCTTTCTTGGTGTTCGTACTTTTTTATGTGTATGTATACGATCAATTTAATGACATTTAAAAAGGCAAAATTTAACTTACATTAGACCTTTAGAAGACAGAATCAAAATAAAAGTAAATACTTTCTATAGAAAAAGATGGGAGCCTTGTTATTACTATGAGGGGGTTGTATTTATTATTTTTATAGCTTTAAGTTCTGTTCAGTACAGAACACAGTAGTGTAGTAAGATTCTCTTTATTAGGCATATGTTATTAGAAAAGGAGTGTAGTATTTAAATTTACTGATTGTATAGCAAGTGCATCAATGGAGAACTATGAAATCAGAGAGGACTCAGCTTGTGATTTCTTTCAGTTCTAAATTTAAAGATCCATTGATCAGAAAGTTTTAAGGAACTTTGAACAACAGAATGAAATACATCCTTGTGACATAGCAAAATCTAAAGTATCAGTGAGAACATTAGTTTCAAGTTGTATTGCTGGATTGCTACTGATGTCAGTAACAGCTGAGATTCAGTGGCAATGATGTCTGGCTGCCACTGATCACCAGGATTAAGACACTCATAAATACAGATATACTCCTAAAAAAAAGTTAAAAAATCCAGCACCACCGAACTTCCATATATGGTATGTGGTCGAGGGGGACAGGTGGCATAGCTACTTGGACAACATCCTGGTCATGAGAAAATGATTGATGTAGCACATTCTTCTTTTATGCTGTTACATCATGTTTGTCTTGAATACATTTGCTAATAATTCAAGGACAGAATTTTGCAGTCCACAAAACTAAGATTTCATTGGATCTATTGGAAACCTTCCTAATTAGGGACAAGGACTACTGAGTTTTTTTCCTTTTTGGAAGAATGTGCTGGATAGTCCATTGTTCGTATCTTTTTGCTTTGCCACAGGATAGATGTTACATTAATAAAGGGACTTTTAAACTATCTCGAAATAGCAAATTCTTTTGAAGAACAAGTGCTTACTCTGGCACTGACTTTAGTTTTCTTTGGATGAAAGCGTATCGCTGACATTTTGTCTTTGTGCTGGGGAAGGTTTTTGCAAATCTTCTGAAGACTAGCAGAACAGTATATTTTAAGGAGCATTTCTATGAAGGCATATACATTGCAACATATACAAATAGCAAAAGAGCACTTACTTTCCAAGTTTCCTTGACAGTAGATATAAACCAAGATATGTGCTTTTGTAAAGCAAAGTGTACTTTTTGAAAGGAAACTGTATCAAGGTCAATGCCAAGTTCTGGTTTTGAAGTGTGGTTTCAGGATGAGAGATCTGAAGTGATTTACTATTTCTGTTTCTTTGCTTATTTTTTTTCCTAGTGAAATACGAAGAGCTGTATTGCTTCTCCTTCAATCCAAAATTAGATAAAGAAGAGCGAGAACAAGGCTGGCAGCTTGTGGACCTCAATGAAGAATATAATAGGATGGGCGTTCCAAACAACTATTGGCAGATTAGTGATGTAAACAGAGACTATGGGGTGAGTTGTGATTTTTCTGTTACAGAGGCTGTCTGTACAATAAATCAGCAGCCTGACTGAGGGCTACCATAGTGCTTAGTGGCAGCATCTCTTTGTGCTCAGCACTGTACACACATATAGTAAGGTGCAGTTCCTCTACTATTTCACATAAAATGGCACACAGAAAGTGAGAGAAAGGATGTGTCTTCATTTAACAGATGTGGAAATGAAGCACAGAAAATAAGTCCACAGTATTTTAAATGTTAGGGTTCAGCTGCCTGGGAAGAAGTTAAGTCATACCTAAGGTTATGTGTATAAATGAGAGTTTCCCTGACATGTAGGGCTATGTAAAATTACTATGTAGTCATTTTAAGAAAAGAAAAATTACTCAAAAGAGTGAGCTTGGCAATATTTTTTCCTAATTGACTATTCCCACACTCCTTTTGAAGCATCTGTGATGGACTGTCAGTGATTTTCACAGTCATCTTATAGGTCATATATCTTCCTAGCTGCCTGCTGTCCTGCCTCATTCATTCTTGTACGATTGAAGAACTTAGAATGTTAATTAATTGTGAGAAATAATAACCAAGATATTTTTGAAGAAAGTGTATCCATGCACTCCATTGGCTCTGTTGCTGGAACATATCCATGTTGAGGAAAGACTGTGACATTTTCAGAGAAGACTGAATGTGCTGTCAGTTTTTTTTTTTTTTTT
>VZTR01032762.1:184630-198679 GCA_013400775.1 Chaetops frenatus
TTTTTTTTTGGTTAAAACGAGTGGAAAAAAGTGTGTGACCTCTTCTAAGATAAAGTGTAGGAAAAATATCATCATGAATAAAATCCAGTTCCCCACAGCAGCAACTGTAACCACAAGGCCTTCCTTTCCTTTCTTCTTCATTATATATCTCTTGACTCTGAAAATAATTTCTTCCTGGGCATCCTTAGTGTTTTAGTCATCTCAGAATGTCAAAGGGAGATACCGAATATAGTTTTGACCCCAGTCAGAATGCTGCAGACAATATCAGGAAAAGGGGGTGAAACCAGGATTCGATCTGTGGTCTCACTTGTCTTTAGTGGGAATTTGGGGCTTTTTTTGCAGGGTGATTGGGTTCCTCTCAGAAGTGGTAGGCATTGTTAGGACTGCTTTCCTTTTGGTACCCTCATTTCATGTGGCTTAATTTCTTGTCTCCAAGTCCCTATTTTTGTCCTTTTTTTATTATCAAATTTTCTGAAAAATTTGGCTCTATTGTCCCCTCCCAGCAGAATGTCTGAGAACTTCACCCTCTCCCATCCTTACTCCCAAATTCAGCTACAGAAGACACTGCAGTTGTAAATACAACGTTGCTATATGTAATGATAAATCTTTTCTGGTATGAATGTGTGTTAAACCTATCTGTTCTCAACAAGACATGGATTAACATTTTGAAATACAGCCCTTCAACCCTTTTGCTTCAGTTTTGCCATGTGTAAGTTAGGATTAATACTTTCCAGTTTCAAAAGAACGTTTTGAGCAATGTCAGTGATATGTATACAATAATTACAGAACATTCCCTGAGGTCTGAGTTCCTTGGTATTTTGTTTTTGCTGTGGAAACGGCTAATGCTACTTGTACTTTGTAGACCAAACAAACAGTTTCCTTTCACAGGTCTGTGACTCCTATCCTACAGAAGTCTATGTACCAAAGTCTGCAACTGCACACATCATAGCGGGGAGTTCTAAATTTCGGAGCCGAAGGCGTTTCCCAGCTCTTTCCTACTACTGCAAGGGTAACAATGTAAGTGGGAATCTGTAGCCTCGAAGTGTTTGCTTATTTTGGCATTGGTTTCATAATTCTTCTAGTAAGGCTTTGCAAGACGAAATCAGTGTTTATTTAATTAAAAGAAAATTATTAGTGTAGGCTGGTTAGTGTGGTTAGTTCATTATTAGACATTTAATGCAGACATTTAAACCCAGTTTCACCATCCAGCTAACACAAAAAATATGTGATCTCTGTATCACAAGGAAGTGGAATAGTACAAGAGGCCCTGAGTCATGGGTGGCAGAGGAGTGAAGGCCTGTAGCAGGCAGCTTAGTAGCTGATTGGGAGGAGAACAATGGATCTGGTAGCTTGAGAGCAAGTTGAGGAGGTAAAAAACTATGCTTGCATCAGTTAGAGAATCAGGAGTAGCTTTTCAAGAAAAGAGCTGTGAAGAGACACAGAAAAGGTGGATATAAGAGCTACTAAATCTTGCCTGAGCAGTATGTTGTGGTTTTGCTGAAGAGATTCTCCTTGTCTGCAGGAGTGAGGAGTTCCACCTTCCCCTCTCCATAGCAAACATTCTCAGGGCTGAGCAAGCAACGGCTTCACTTGTCTGTAACCATTTGTAGAAAAACCCTGTACCTAGACAATTGGCAGCTGAGGTGAGGAGGGAGACCCTTGGACTGAAGGATCCCCCAAACTGGGTGTTTTTAGATTTGTGTTCCAGCCCCTTAGGGACTGGCTTAGCTCAGCTGTCATTACCAGTTAGGAGCATGATGTCCCATTTGTACTCTCAAAGGATCTGTGTGACTCCTGCTTCAGTCCAGAGAGGTCTTTCCTAATGTTGGGGGATGGTAAGGACTTTCCAAGAGACAGAGCTAGTCTGGGGTTACAGGGCATCTGTAGCACTTGCCACACAGGATGGGACATATTTCTGCAGAATGTCACAAGCACGAATCATAAGCTACAATCTCCATGGAAATATTGCCTTTAGAGCAGCCCTTATCATAGATTTAAACTTCAGAAGAAAGGAATGAGACNAAATGAGGTGGAAGAAAGGAACCATCTTGGGTGGGGGGCTGGGGGAGGAAGAAGAAACCACCTGAGGGTTGATTTTGAATGGTGGTAAAGGAAGATAAATGAGGTGGAAGAAAGGAACCATCTTGGGTGGGGGGCTGGGGGAGGAAGAAGAAACCACCTGGGGGTTGATTTTGATTTTGTTGTCTTTTGTTAATAAACTATTTTTATCTTTGAAGTTTAGGCCTGTTTTGCATTTCTCTTAATCCTTATTCTCATAAAACCACTACACTACACTCTCGCCTGGTGTGAGCAGGCGAGCAGGTGAATGTGAAACCGCTACATTAAATGGTGTTTCTGCCCGGTTTTGAACAAACCCATGACAAGCTGTCATTACCAGTTAGGAGCATGATGTCCCCTTTGTACTCTCAAAGGATCTGTGTGACTCCTGCTTCAGTCCAGAGAGGTCTTCCCTAATGTTGGGGGATGGTAAGGACTTTCCAAGAGACAGAGCTAGTCTGGGGTTACAGGGCATCTGTAGCACTTGCCACACAGGATGGGACATATTTCTGCAGAATGTCACAAGCACGAATCATAAGCTACAATCTCCATGGAAATATTGCCTTTAGAGCAGCCCTTATCATAGATTTAAACTTCAGAAGAAAGGAATGAGACATTGTTTTTACTCTTTTACCCTACACTTCATCATAGCATTACTTCCATAAAGATCTATGAAGAAAGTGGAGAATAGGAAGATTTAAATAGTAAATACAATCTCTGCATAAATTACATGTTATTTTTAACATTTTGTTAAGGTCAAATTTTTCAGAGTTAATCACTTTGCATAATCCACTGCATCCAAATATAGATATCGAGGCTTCAAAACACTTGGACATTTCCAAATCTCAGTGAGAAAAAAGGTCTCGGGGTGAGGTAGATTCCAGTATACTGTAATTCAGTTTGGATGAGTTTCATTTTCAGCCTGAATGTTTTCCCTGTTGTAGTTGGAGTTCTGGTTAAGGTTCAGAATACCAGGATCGGAAGTACTGTGTTTGCTCCTGGATCCTTCATAGTTTAAAGAGGTAGGAAGAGCAGCATTGGAGGAAATACCTTCTTGTGCATTTGGAGGTTGCCATGAGTTGGAAGTAAATAGAATAATGGGCTGGAAAGGGGTTAGATTTAACAGCGGTTTGGGAAGAGCCTGCTGCATGCAAAGGAGACAGGTACCACTCATTCAGTCTTTCATATCCAGAACTTTCATATAGCTTCTTTTTTCCTGACAAATTCAGTGGTGATTTGACACCTCTGTGGCTTACACAGTCTGTGTGAATATGATAAGATCAAAGTCTGGAACTGTCTGTTCAGCTTATGCAATAGCACGTAATAAATCACTGGAATGTGTGCTGATCAGAAGACTAGACTCTAAATAACAAGAACCTGTTTGCAAAACCATTAATAAAAAGTATGAACAGGGTCTCACGCAATTCAGGGTTTCTGTCTTAAAGACCCGTACTTTGTTGACTAACTATTGATAGTTTAAAGACATGACTGATAAAAGCATGTCCTTTCTCACAGTAATAAATAATCTGTAGGACAGTCTGCACAGGTTGTGACCTTCAGTAGGCAGATTCTCTTCATGCTTGTGTTCAGTGCTTAGGAAGTCTCTATGTTATCCCCTTGCCTTCTACAATTCTAGCTGTCCTCTGCCTAGCAAAAATAAAAATCTCCCTGCCCACCTATTTCACATTTTGTTTCTTCTTTCCTGGTTTCATCTGGAAAGAAGATGATCTTGATGGGTCTGTGGAGAAACTCTCTTGCCTCCTTCAACAGCCCTGCTTAATACAAGTACTCCAGGAGTCAGGCTGCCTGACCCACTTCTTAGGCAGTAAGGTCTTTTTTCACAGGCAGTGCTAAAAATGCACAACCATTGGTGATCTGGCTGCATGTTACACATTTTTGTTTCCTGGACTCATGGTGTCAGGTTGTTTAGTAAAGCAGGCACTGGTGTAGGTTGGGTGTAATCAGTCTTGTATCTGTTAAGTGTGAGTGGAAAAGGACCTATTCTTTGTTATATCAATTTTCTCATGATTTCAAGGCTGTACTCATCCTCAAGATATCACGTTTCAGGAGTTATTCCACATTAGGGAAATGCAACACTTAAAATTGCTCTAAAATTTGGATTCAAGACTAGGCTTAGGCCAATGGGGTTGTATTGTTTTAATGCTTCCTTGCCTTTTAAAAAATAATGTATTTATTAACAGGAAATTTATTTTACTATTTTACCTTTCACATGTAATTGTGCATCTATGCAAACATCTAATATTCTGGTTTTGTAAATGCTTCTGGATGCTAAATAATTTCTGCTTTATAATTGTGCTTGATTTTGTTTGTTTGTCTGCTTTCTTGCAGGCCTCCATATGTAGAAGCAGCCAGCCTTTATCTGGCTTTAGTGCTCGATGCCTTGAGGATGAACAGATGCTCCAGGCCATTAGAAAAGCCAATCCAGGAAGTGATTTCATATATGTTGTTGACACTCGGCCCAAGGTAAGTACATTAAATTTCTTGCACATAGCAAGACTGGGCTGGATAGATTAGGGAAGCTACGCACCCTAAATGTCTGACCAAGTCACTTCTAATCTTAGTTGCACCTGTGATACTCCACAGGTACATGAGGATTTACCACGGGAATCTTAACTAGGAACCTTGACCACATTATTATCTCTGGGAGAATTTTCTCCTTTACACTGAACATTTCCCTTTTCTTGTTCTTAGCAAAATGTCAAGATTCAGAAAAGTAAATAACATGTAATTGTAGCTGTTTCCACACACAAAGGAGCTATCAAGTAAGTATATTTCTGATGAGACTGGCAAAAAATAATTCCCATTATAAAATGTATTTACAGTTGTTTATAATGTTGCAAATCTCTGCCTGGTTATACGATAATTTTCCATGCATGATTTCTCCTGGAAGTGAGAAAATTCCAATGACCTCTGCACAAGGTGAAGGAAAGACAAATTACTGAGATCACAAGAATGGAAGAGATCTTTAAATATCTCCAGCACTTTGGTGGTTTTGAGAGACAATCTGAAATACGATAAATAGTGACATCAGATGCCATCTATAACTGATTTAAAACCTCTGGCCAAGATAAAAGCTTTAGAAAAAAATATGGTATGGAGAAATATAGAAACTCAATAATGATCTGGAAGAGGCTGGAAGTTAAAACAACATTGTCTCCAAATTGTCATGCTAGCAAACAGCTCAAGGTGATAAAGACTAGATAGACTTCAGTATCTGGAGATGAGAGTAGGGATATGTTCTTTCTTACATGATCAGCAACTTTCCTCTTGAAGTTAAAAAAGCCTCTGAAGAAAAGAAACTAAAGAGGCAAATCTCCACAAAATCCCTGTAGGTATAGGATTAGCTATAGCATGGGAAAAGAAAAAGTGAGAATAAGTGTTTGAGGAAAAGGAACAAGGAAGACAGGGTCCAAAAGGGCAAGGTGAGTAAAACTGACAAACATGAGAAATGGAGTGAGGAACGGCAAACCTGGCAGAGCTGGAGCAGACAGACACAGGGAATCCGCATGGCTGGTGGCTGAAGACATGGGTGTTGGTGGGAAAATGCTGTGCTGACAGCTCTAAAGGGAGGCAGTAGCCAGAAAATGAGGGCCTCAGTGTGTTCCATTGACCCAGGTGACACCACGGACTGTGTAATCTAGTAACTACTTTGACCTCTTTTTGACCCTCTTTTTTGTTGGGAAGACAAGGATGCTACCAGCTTACTTGTGGTCCTGAAGCAAGTGAATTGTGATGAGTACTAGGAAAGGATTGGTACCATTGTGTTCAGGAAGGGCGTTCGACATGAAGTGCAGACCTAGCTGCCTAAATAATGCTTGTTTAGCAGTTTTATGTATATAATAGTTATAGCTTGTTTCCTGTCTGATGGTATTAGTACTCTTCCCTATTTAAGGCAGTCTTTGACTGATGGGATTTATTTCTAATGACTTACTGATTTGGCTATTAATAATGTTTTACCAGGTATTAACAGGGAGGACCCATCCTTTAATTTTTTTCTGGTAAATGACTTTGAGACACCTTCTGTGTGCAGTGAAAAAAGCCCATACTTTGTGGACAGTGTGGAGAGACTGAATTAGGCTCACTTAGCTATGAATGCCAACATATTTCCAGCAATGCTGACTTCTTCAGGAGCCTGTCAGGAGATGAAGATTGTTTTCACTGAATTTCTGTAAAAAAAGGTTTTGATGTAAAGAAATTTGTGTACCAGATTCCTACTTCTCTGTGCTGCAAAAATGGAAAGATTTACAAAGCTCCTGTGATCCCAGATGCCAAATACAGCCTTGTTACAATTTTGCACCTGATAATGCATTTATAACTGTAGAGTGTATAGCAAGGGATAGATATCGGTGGAAGTGGTTCCTGGCATTCCTCAGGGAACCTTTAGCAAATGTAAAGATAAGATATCAAGTCTGGTGGAAGGCTTCCCTTTCCCATAGGCAGCTAAAAAACTATTTGTCTCATTTCTTATAAGAACCAGTTCCATGTAAAGATCATGAATGTTGATGGATCCTTCAACATTCCCAAGTGCTCTTCCCTCATTGCACTTGATAATTTTCAAAACAAAAGATTTGTCTGTGGAAGAAAGCTTTGTTTCCACTTCATTTGGATGTATCAGGATGACCAAATGCAACTGAACTTAAGCCACTGTCATTCCTCTATGTGATCACAGAAGAAGCTAATATAGACTTACTGTTTATGAGTAAAACACATTAGTTCTGTAATCTTTATAACAAGGCATGACTTGGTTATCCTCCAGATTAAAGAAAATGCCAGGAAATCTTGCAAATGAGGTCATTTACCTTTACAGGCTGTATCCTCATATTCACTGAGATTAATCAAGGACATGCACAATTTAGATAGCTTCACAACAACTACTTTAAGAGCAACAGATGGAATTTTGGTAGATGATGTGGAAAACTTGTTAGTAAATATTGTGGCAGCCGCAAAGTTTGGCAACTGACAGTATTTAAAATAAATGAGTGTCAGAAAGCTTTGCAAATATAACCTTACATTTATTTACTTTCAATGAGTGCTATTTCAGACTGTCCTTTAAGAAAGGATATTTGTGATAAAATTGCTCTGCTTCAGGAACAGTTAATGGCATTTATGTGCTGAGTACTAAGTTAGTTAGAGGATAGACATTATTCATTTAGGGTTTCAGGGGTCTGTGGTGGCTGAGCCTCATGTGTACAGATCTTTCTTCCTGAAGCTTTAGGCTACTGCTGAGAGAGACTGTCTCATTTTGTTTATACAAGAACACTGATGTCAACTTCAAAAGAGAGAGATTAGGATTCAGCAGATAATTTATCTCTTTGTAGCAAGTCACACAGAGGACTCTGTCCTTAACTGACATGCTGTTCACAGGCTATATTTTTTTTTTTTTTTTTGTGTATTGATAGTCAAAACATCAGCAAACTGCTGGTTGATAGACAAGAATGGAGTCTTTTCCTTGTGCTCTTTCCTGAATTGCATACTACAAGTTAAAAGAAATTTTGCCCAAGATTTGTATAAATCAGAAAAGCTGCTGTTTTGTCCAGGTTCCTATCCAGAACGTGGTTTCTTCAGAACTTGTAGTTCTGTTGTATCTGTATGAAATTCATGCAGTCTTTTCAATGTAACTTCTTAGCACTTTCCTTTGAAAGTTAAGATATCAGGTTTGGTCCTTGGAAACCTATTTTTATATATAAGTTAAAAAGGTAGGCTTGCTCATCTTGGTTGGAGGGAAGATGGCTTCAGACAATCAGTCAGTTGTGTGTCTCCAAATTAAAATTGAATATTGGGAGTATGTGTGTTTGGGGTGGAAGAGGTCAGAAAAAGAGACATTCTTGTATATCCCATGATGCCATTAGCTAAGCACTAAAATATATTATTGTGAGTTTCAGATGTGACCACAGAAGCAGCAAATCAATAGTACTGCATGCACTATTGTGAAATAAACTGGAGACAGAGTTCTCTGCATAGCCTCTTGTCCCCTAGGCAATGCCTAACAGAGACTTTTTTACTTTTTCATGAGCATTCACTCTCACTGAAATGAAGATGAGTCACTTTTTGTCCAATTGATGCCTCATGAAGTCTATATTCTCCATTATTTATTTCTTAAATTTTTCCTGAGCAGAAGCTGTTAGTTGTGCTCGGAGGCATGGAGATTCTGCCACCTGAGCTGCTTTGTCACTCTTAGAACCTTCATATTTCTTGGGAAATTTGAGGGTCCCCCAGCCTTACAGCATGAATTTCACAGAAAAGCAGGGACTTTATGCAAAAGGACAATTTCTTCCTATTGTACAGTGAGATTTTGCTGTAGGAAATTTAGAAAAAATGTAGATGGGTACTTATTTAAAAAATAATTTAGTTAAAAAGACTTAGCAAAGAAAAAGTAAAAGTACTTAATTAATTTTTATCAGCTCTAGTTTTCATCCCAAAGATCAAAATTTGGCATAAGGAGCTTGGCAGATAGTTTTCCTTCCCACCCAAGGATTCCAAAAGAGGGGAGAATAACCATTAACCCCACCCTTAATTTTATGCTTGGGAAAACTGAAGTAAAGAAGTATTTAGTAACTTTCCCATGCCAAGAAGCAAATAACAGATTCAAAGACAAAACTTCAACTTCCAGCTGAAAGTATTTTTGCTGAAGCACAGCAACTTCTTTGATAGTGCTGTGCTGCAGATGAAAATATTTGTGGTAATGTTGTCAATTCAAATATTTTGTAGCCTTACATAACAAGAGCCAAGTTACTATAAAATGAGGAAAAAACTACTCCAGCTCCTTCTTCATTATTGCAAGCTTCAAAGAAGTAAGCTGTATCAACTCTTGGATGATTTGAGCAGTAAAATACTGTAACTTGGGCAACATTACAGTGTGCACATGCTATGAACCAGTGGCATGGCAGATGAGACACTGCCACCTCCTGGGTACATTCTGCTAGTAAACATAATGATCCAATTTAAAATCAAAACAGCCCTTTAAAATTAAAACCTTTATGCTCTTGCAGAGGAACCTCACCTAAGCTGTGGGGTTTTTTGGCTTAACCTCACTAATGAAGTTTCACTCAAAGTGTATGAAATAGGGATATCAGAGACTCAGCAACCCAGCACCCTGCAATAGGCTGTAAACAGGTCCCCGATTCATAGCCCTTTGTGTTGACACTGTGACAAATGCTTCCTATTTGTGCCTGACTTAAATCCCCCTGATCTATTGCTGTAGACCACAAGGTTTGTTTTGAAAAGATTCTGCTACTGGTTTTCATCCAATTTTCCCTATGTTTTTCAGCTCAACGCAATGGCAAACAGGGCAGCAGGGAAGGGATATGAAAATGAAGACAACTACTCCAACATCAAGTTCCAATTCATAGGCATTGAAAACATCCATGTCATGAGAAATAGTCTGCAGAAAATGCTTGAAGGTAATATTCCTCTTCATTGGAAACTAGAGGAAAGAATTGGTCCTTCTGTCAAACAAATCAGAATAACTGCTCTGAAATCAGCAGCAGTGAAAAAGATTATGGAAAATAATCTTTGCCTGTTGCACCTGCATGCAGCTACCTGCTGGCTAATGGGAGTTGTGCAATGAATCATCGTGGGAAATACTAGTTGGTGATTTCTTAATTGTGAAAACACCTTGTTTACTGGCTGAAATACAGCTATCATTAATGATAAAATTAATTTTAATTCGGTGCACCTTACTGCTACCAAGTCTTTTTTTTAATTTATATGTTGATGGTAAAATGAAAAAATCCCTTATAGCTGACTCCAGGGCTAGTGGAAAATACAGTCTGGGTTTTTTTAAAGCTCAGAAAAACTATGGTTTGATTTTCATATAAGGTAGTCATGCATTTTAGACTGTGAATTTTAGTAGAAACTCA
Organism: Chaetops frenatus; assembly: GCA_013400775.1. Taxonomy (NCBI): domain Eukaryota; kingdom Metazoa; phylum Chordata; class Aves; order Passeriformes; family Picathartidae; genus Chaetops; species Chaetops frenatus. Next base: position 194,569 of record VZTR01032762.1, read on the forward strand.
TTCATGCCCTGCATAGAACATATTACTTCAGGTCTATTAATGAAATTCACAGTCAATGGATGTAACAATTAATCACCTTCAATATCCCATGGAAATTATTAACAATTAATAATTATTGCCTTATAAATAATTAGCAGTATATAAACCAGCAAATCTGTTCTGCTATTTCATATTTGCAGTACATAACTGTTTAGAGGTCATATGGGAAAAGAGCAAGGATAAATAAGCCATCCTTGACCCTCACTGGCTTGTTGATTTTTAACAAGCAAATAGGAAATAGTGCTCACTCCACTGTGTCTCAGTATTTACTTCATCTACATCAACAACAACTTCCATCACTTCCTCAGTCAGGTTCATCTGTCTTATTCTTAAATTGATGCTCTGCCCATACTTTTTTACTCTTCATCTGTCTCCCATTGAGTGCATGCAAATGTAAATTTGAAATCTAAGAAGGGCTTCAGTTTTCCATGATAGGCAAGCCATGGTCTATTTTCAAATTACAGCATTTTATGGAAACCAGCATTAAAGTGTGGTGCAGGTAAAATATTCCCTCTCTTCATGAGAGTTTTCTTGGTCCAAGCATCTCAGGTAGGAAAAAAGAAAGATTTTTTTGTTCACTAGGAAGTCTTGTTTGTCTAGGAGAGAGCCTGGGTGAGTAAACAGGTCCCTTTATTTGTTCAGCTCCAGTTAAAATAGTAAACAACCAGCCTGGGCAGTACTGTGTATAATTTTTGAGCCAAAAGTTCATGAGACCACCCATGGCCCAAACTTGAATGTAACAAGGTAATTTCTAATGTATTTAACACTTCAGGCTGTTTGGGGGGCACAACTTCTTAGCCTCTATTTTCAAATGAGCCATATGATTAAAACATCTGCTTTTTTCCTGGGTTTTACATTTTCTGTGTTGAAATCTCACATGTAGCAACTTGACTGATAAGATTAGAAATCAGAGAATTTAAGTACTTTTTAAAAGAAAAATCTTAGGACTCCCAGTGTACCAGGGCTTTCCTTATGTAAGGTGCTGTGTAGTTTTTATCTTTTTCCATTTGTGTGTGTTTCTGGTGACCTTTTACCTGACTTGAGCATACAGAGAGACCTAGAACTAAAAAGGCTGTCAAGGATGATGATAACACACATTTAATATGGCTTTAGATTTTTATCAAGGAATACCTCCATGATATATCAATAATTATCCATTACTGATGTATTATCAGTATCAATATCAAAAATATATAAATAATTAAAAGAATACATAAATAAGGTAGCAATATCACTCTACCTACATGGATTTTAAGCAAAACATCACGCTACTCTATAAGCTTTACAGAATGGGTCTGCTGCTCATGATCTGTTGTAAGATTTTATAAAGTGCATAAAAACCTTTAAAAAGATGAATGAGGCTGATGAAAACTGATTTTAGTTTAATATGAGCTGTATTGTTTCTTGGAAGTGTACAGCATGAAAAAAATACATCAAGATATAGATGGCCAGTTGTGTTTCTGAAATGCAAGGCCAATTTCATTCAATTTACTGGTGCTAAGCGGAAGTGAAGAGCCGAGGATCTTCACATGCCAGACCAGAGATTATTTTCAATATACAATTTTAAATAACTTCCAATGCTGAGAAAATTTGAAAAAAAAAAGTATTATTCAATTTTCCGTTAGAAAACGTACATATATTAGGAATGTATATGTATTCATTTTGATGGGGTTTTTTGGGAAAATGCTGAGGAAATTGTTTTATACTTATAAAAATGTCAATACTTTGAGTAGGTAAAAATGATGGTTTCAGCTTTGTGACTTTACTGACTTTAGTTCAAGCAAATTTATTTTATTTTAATGTATATTTACCCTGGTATAATGTTAATTTTGGGCAAATTATACCAGCATTATAAAATTATTACATTTTTGGAATAAGATTTTTTTCAGAATATGCAAAAAATGTTGAGATTTGACTGTACTGTGGAAGTAAAATGCATTTCAACATGATGGAATTCCCTTTCAGAGAAAAAAAATTATTTTTTTCTGCTGCCTTTAGTATAGTAAGGATTTAAATTTTTCTCCATTTAATAGATGTATCTACGTGAAGAACCTTGAGATAATTTTGATCCTGTGCACAACCTCATTGAAATAATTTTTTAACATTAGAAGGACATTACACAGGGATCTTTCTTGATAAAGGTCTAAGGGCTGCCTGAGGCTGCTGTTTGGCATCGGGGGTGGGGTGAGCTGTGCTGCACATCCAGGGGCCAGCTGAGACCTGACTCCCGTGTGTTGTGCACAAGATGATGGCCCCCATGCTCCCTGTCTGTATTTAAACAGCAAATAGGAGCTTCTCCTCCCCTCATACCAGGGGCAGCACTTGCTGATGTAGGAGCAGCCCTCTGATCCTTGGACTTCTGTGACAGATCAGCTGTAAGAAAACCTGTTGGTTTGGCCCACAGCAGCTATTCCATCCTCTACTTATGGCTGTCCTGCCAGAAATGAGTGGACTAGTCCAGCATACGCCTCTGGTACTTTTGCTGGTGGAAGAGGCAGTTTCCAACATGTATCCTGTTCCTTCCTCCCATCCTGGGACATTGGTGCATTGCTGGAATTTTCAGACCTCTGCCCGCTAGCTCTTCATTTTCCTGTGCATACACTGTGCATGAAGCAGGCCATATTTCTCAAAGATTTTGGTACCTTTTCTGCTGAGATGGAAATGCCTTTTCCCTTCAGGATAAGCCTCATAATTGAATTTCTAATTGATTTCAGTATTGAGGTCCAGATCGGTTGCCAAAGTCATGTGAAATATACAGTGTATGCATTTAGGACAGTGTGAACTTTGCTCAGTGAAGTGGTAAGTAAATATTGACTCCAGTTTGGGAGTGGGAATGAGCAAAGCACTGTTTCAGCCTTACCTTGGGCTTTGTAAACAGAGACAGCAGCTTCAGCCAGAATTCAACCACTAATTGGTCATGCTTCCATCTGAACAGGAACATTAATCATGTGAAAAGCTGTTTGCTTTCAGTGCTGCTATCTCTGCATCTTTATAAATATCCTCCAAAAATTACTTTTAAAATAACCATCTGGAGGGGGCCTTACATATAAACATTGCAAGACTGTATGGACACATTAGGCCATTTTGCTTCTGAACTAAATGGAGTTAGGACAGTCAGATAGTTCAGATATGGTATAAACTCTGACTTTGGCTTGTAAAATTAAATTTCAGTTACACTGAAGGCAAATAAAGCTATGCCAGGGGCCCTAATGGCCATAAATAACTGAGTTTTTTAAGATTTCCAGACCACAAGGGACTTACTAAGACATGAGTAATTGACAGATCATACATTAACTCAGTAAAAGCCATGATGTTTTTCACTATACTTGGAAAATTAATTTCACTGGCTAATATCTTTCCTTCAAAGACAGCATAACTCTACATGGATCAAAATAAAGATGTAGTCTATTTATGGGGTGAATTTAGTATCTCACTGTTGAAAATAGATTGGACCAAGTTTCATTGAGTATTTGTTCTGCTGGATTGAGGTGCCTGATTTACATTCTGATTGCTTTTTTTCTTCTGATGCCACAAACTTTAATATTAAAAAATAGATACTTGGGTACAGCAGAATAGAAACTTAGAGTAAAAACAGAGAGATTATTATTTTTTTCTTCAAATGTGATATAGAGTTTGGAAGATTTCAGGAAAATATTTTCCTTGATGGATTATGTCTTGTCCTCACCATCAGAATACTTATAGACTCCAGTTGAAGCTTTAATAGGGTTTAATTCAGGGATGGAAAACCGTGGAGTGAACCACTTTAACTCAACCACCATCATCTGTGGTGATGCTGGAAGTAGGAAGCAGTGGCACCACTTATGTGTGTCTGCCTGTCCAACAGCAGGAATCAAATGCTTTCTGTTTCCAAGCTGTTGTGGTTTAAAGGACAACAACTTTTTTTTTCTCCTTCCTGGGGGGGGTTTCTTTGTTTTCCTACTTCCGCCGGGACAGTTTCCAGCAGAGGTGAGGAGCCCACGGATTGGCTAATTTTAAGATGGGCACCTCATGTAGCCACTTGAAATTAGAGGCGTCTTTGCGAAGCTTACATTTTTTTTTAGGAGCGGGAAGT
>VZTR01032762.1:198980-211699 GCA_013400775.1 Chaetops frenatus
AAAATCTCCATAGTGGGACAAGAGAGACTCTTCTTCCAATTGGACTGATGAAAGCCTATTTTAAGAGTGGTAAATTGACCAGGGATTTTCTAAGTTTGTTTCTCTGTGTTGTTGGTGAGAAGGATGGTGGTAAAGGAAGATAAATGAGGTGGGAGAAAGGAACCATCATGCGTGAGGGGCTGGGGGGAGGAAGAAGAAACCACCTGGGGGTTGATTATGATTCTGTTGTTTTTTGTTAATAAACTATTTTTATCTTTGAAGTTTAGGCCTGTTTTGCATTTCTCTTAATCCTTATTCTCATAAAACCACTACACAACACTCTCGCCTGGTGTGAGCAGGCGAGCAGGTGAATGTGAAACCACTACATTAAATGGTGTTTCTGCCCGGTTTCGAACAAACCCATGACACAAGCCATCATCATGAAGTACATGAACTCCTCCCAGGGATTTGAAAACTTCACTCTCAACACAGCCTTGGAAAATACATACTTCATAGATGGATGGATTTGGATTTGTTTGCAATAGGCTTTATGACAGCTCCACTTTTTAAATGAAATCAACATACTGGGTGAAATTTGACCCAGCCCCATTTCTTAAATATATATTTCTCAAAAGTTACGTTTGAGTGTGAAGTAGTCCTTCTTTTCAAAAGATTCATGGTTTACACAGGGGAGATCTGAAGAAGAGATAACTGAGGCTAAACAGTTAGTGAAGCTTAAGGGACTCTAAATACTACACATTTAAAATGTATTTTATTTTGCAGTTTGTGAGCTGAAATCACCTTCAATGAGTGACTTTCTGTGGGGCCTAGAAAATTCTGGCTGGCTGAAGCACATCAAAGCCATTATAGATGCTGGCATTTTTATTGCAAAGGTAAAGTTTGTAAAATGAGAACAAAACTTGGAGTAACCAGATGCAGAAAATGAGGACCAAAATCTCTGGTTGTGGGTAACTTCTGTTATCTCTTCAGTGATTTTATACTTGAAATCTTGCAATGCTTCATGTATGAGGAGAAATGATTCTTAGGTGCTGTTGTGTCGACATTTTTCTAAAACAGTAAACAAAAGCTTCGGTCCTTTTGTTCTAAAGCCTCTACTAGCCTGTGTCTTATTATGTCAGATATTTGAATGTCCTTACTTTACTCCCCAACAGTGATTGTTACTGTTTCTTTCCCTATTTTCCCAGCCTCCTCCACTGGTTCCTGGATATATTCATTGTGGAAGAGGTAGCTGTAATATATACATACATATACATATATAATATTATACATATATTATGTCTAATACATTACATTATACACCATATATAGCTACTGTGTTATCCCCTCTGAGTTATCGGGCAACCAACTAAATTCACTTTCTGAACCAACTCCTGTGTGTTACCATGGCCAAGCTCTCTAGCAACTTCTACTTTTATGTACTTGAGAATTCTTCTAGAAAACAGTTTTGGCTTTAATAAAAAATTATTTCCCCTCCTCCCACCCAAAGTAACGTAGACATTTTCATCTACTGGCAGTAGCTTTAATTTTATTATCCCCTACCTCGTATGCTGCACACAACTATACAGATAAAACTTCATGGATTTCCTTCCTCACTAACTGCTTTTTTCTCTTGCATTGCTTCTTCCTTCTCAGTAGGCAACTGTAGTTTCTTCCCTGAACAGCAACTGTGGGATAAATACATGTATTATTACTCCCAGCCCTACCACTTTTCATTAGCTCATAGAAATAAGGTCATTTACATTAGCTTTGCCAGTTTTTCCCCAGTGGCTAGTCTTGTTATCCTTTGTCCATATGCTTACTAGCCTAGTGCCTTCTCAGATATGCATTTTGACCCATTCTTATTTGTATGGTTCCCAGTTCTCAGTTCTTGGTCTTCTGCCCTCAGGGGTTCTATTTTGGTAGAATTTACTTGTCTCTTGAGATAAACATAGATAATTTATTATTATTCCTCCTTCTCTATTAAACCCAAACTTAAACGAAATGGTTTTTTTTCCCCTAACAGAATCTTTCCTAACTTATTTTCTACTTCCTAAATTTAATTCTCTTTAGAAATGACAAAGGCCAAAACCCCTAGAGTTAAAAAAACAACTGCCAACCCTCAGGTTCTAAAAATAATACAACACCAGACTCTGGAGAACTCAGTACAATTTCTTCTCTATGTGTTTATGTATAAAATGGAATCTTCTCTCCCCAGCTATTACATTAAAGATACTGATAAAATCTTGCATCCTAGACATGGGAGTTTCCCACTAGCACAGGCTTCCCCACAAGCCTTTACAGCATGTCATAAACGCAATGCAGTGTGCTGCAATAATGTCCCAGCTAGTGCTGGCACTGGAAGCAGACATTGCCTTTATTGACATTACCATCAAGATGAAAAATTAAGAGCCATATTGGAAGTATGGATATTATTTTACTGGCATGTAAGTGGCATGAGGTGTGTTAGAGCATCTGAATCTGCTGTAGGTAGCTGTCTGCTCTGACAGATTGATGTATTTTAACTGAAATGGATCCCACATCTTCCTGTAGTGGAATGTAAACAGGTAATTCTCAACCACCATATTTCATGGGCTGGGTGAATCAAAACTTTTCAAATGAGAGGAATAACACTGATTTTCAAATGACAGGAATAACACTCAACTTCATTTAAGAACTCTGCAGTACAGTAAAAAATGAAAGAGCTTTCCCAGTTCCCAATTAATGCTCTCTATATGGCTCGGTCTCACTATTCCTCTCTTACCATTGTCTTCCTCCCTGCTTGTGAAATTTCTGACTTTTTCTGTATCCTTAGGCTGTGGCTGAGGAAGGTGTGAGTGTGCTTGTTCACTGCTCTGATGGCTGGGATAGGACAGCCCAGGTTTGCTCTGTAGCAAGCCTTCTATTGGATCCATATTACAGAACTATGAAGGGATTCATGGTAAGCGGGTTCTTTCACAGAGTAAATGATGTAGTATGGCATCACTTAAGATGAATATTTTTGGTTTTAATAGGAAATAAACTTGGCCTTAAATATACCCTTGGTTTTTTGGGGTTTTTTTTGGTTGGGTGGTTTTGTTTGTTTGTTTGGTTGGTTGGTTGGTTTTTGGTTTGTTGTTTTGGTTTTTTTTTAAGTAGGAAGGAAGACTTCTCTATGTCCATGTTAAAGTCTCCCAATTTCTCTATGAAATGTTATTCAAGGTGGGGATCAGTTGGGCACCCATGTTTGGATTTTTTCTCCCTAACCTTGACCAAGAAGCTTTTGTGCAAACAAGAATTTGTATTCATTTGCAGGGAACATTTTAATTTTGAGTGTCAGAAGTGTGTCTTTTCTAGACATTAGTTTGCAGTGACCAGCTATATTGGAAACTGTCCCTTTCCCAAGTCAATCAGCAGTAGTAAAGCATCTAGTAGTTGCTATCAAGTTACTGGTCACATGTTAAAAAGATGTTTGAGACATTTATAAGTTCTATTTTAGAAAGCAATGAAACAAGATATTTGAAGTTCTGCTGAAATACCGGCACCCTCTCTACATCCATGAAGAGTGCTGTTTCCCTGAGCGGGCAGCAGTGCTCCTCGCTCATTAATTTTCTGCTAATTCTGAAAATTATTTAGGATTCTAATACTGCTTGCTTGCATCTTTTTGGCACTCTTTCTTGCCACTTTTTTTGCTTATTCTAAGAATTAACTGGGATTCCAACACTGCTTGCTTACACCACCCTTCTGCCTGCTTCAACATGTAAGCTCTACTCCACAACATTGAATGCAATACTCTCATTTTAGGTGTTAATTGAAAAAGACTGGGTTTCCTTTGGTCACAAATTTAACCACAGGTAAGGTGGTGTTAAGGTTTTCCTCTCCCTGTATGTATATGTTTATGTAGTCAGTATCTGCTGCCAATCTAGTTTTACTTCTTAGCTGCCTTACAAAACATAGCAACACAATGCCCCAGGAGACTGCCATACCCTCTTCTCCAGCTATATAATTTAGCTGCCTGTAAAAGTCAGAGTGAAACATTTCTATATATGCACTCCAAAAGCACCATGGGGAATCCGGCATGCTGGTCTTGCATTTGCTATGAGCATTGAGAGGTCTGTGTGAGTAGTGTGTATTTGGCTTGCACAATCACTTTGGACTCCAGCACATCTAGCAGTGCCAAGGCTCCTCACATAAGTCCCTGTTTATCAAAGGGACTTCTACATCTTCCAAAATACTACTTATTCTTAGGCATGTCTGTGACTTATCTATTACATGAAATATACTCTTCCTATTACATTCTGTTCTAACAAAACCAGCAAGATCTGCTCAGAAATTTCAGGCAAGGTGCAAAGTCGTTTATTTGGACAAGTTACTTTGAACATGGATCCAATGTATATGCTATAATGTAATGAAAATATTTGAAAACTTACTATGTTTAAACATGGATGGATTTTCACATATTCTTTATTTCACGGCTTTAGTTTCTGTAAAAATGCAATTTTTATATTGGGGTTTAAGTACATTATATTGCTTGATTTGAATATAAATTTGTCGTAGTTTAAAAAACCAACAAAACTCAGAAAATCTGTGCAGCTTCACAACGCCTGCAAAATTCTAGCAGAAATTGCTACATTTAATATGATACTGTCAGTTGTTTATGATTATCAGTGGTAAAAGATGTTATGAAATGCAAGAACCTCATTAGCTTTGGTTTGCTGTGCAATATTGCTATAGTTTCGCTGATAATAATAGAAGTTTCAATTTGAAATGTTTATGAAATTCTGCTCTGTTGGAGTGTGTACATATAAATGCACATATACCCCCCTTGCACTCCACCCCAAGTAGAATAATTGACTGGAAATGCTTCTTCCTATTATGTAGACTTATAAAACACTTTTTACTTCTATGTGTTTTTTATTTTCAGGCTCCTTTTCTTCATTGCAAGTGTTTCCAAGAGGCATTTTTATATACAGAAAGTTTCGTGATACTTGACAGTCACAGTAGCATGTAAACATTTCCCACTTCCTAGACATTTCACCAAGAGAGGGCAGCTTTAACCTGTTTTCTGCTGAGGTTATAATGTAGCTCTCCTGCTCAGTTTTCTGGTTTGGGGAATAATCTAGTATTAAGAGAGTGTCTTTAAGACACACTTTTGCCATTAAGTCATTGCAGTCATTCTTTTGATAACTTATATTAGTGTGGTACAATTTATATTGATAGCAATAAAACTATGGCTATGCAGCAGCCAGCTTTTTGTAGCTGTAATGTAACAAGACACCCAATAAAAGAGGCTTTTTTGTTTGTAATTCTGCCTCCTTTCTACTTCGTGATTCTTGCATCATTTTTGAAAGTAAAAATGTAGTAGTAGTTGAGATTTTAGACATGAATGCCTATGATGTAACTTGCATACTGGAAGTGAGGGGTTTGTTTTCCTTCGAGTTAATTCAGTTTTCCTACAGGAATGCAGGTTGTGATTGAATGTATCTTGTCTTGTTTCAGGTATGGCAATTTAGATGGAGATCCAAAGGAGATATCACCTGTTATTGACCAGTTCATTGAATGCGTTTGGCAGTTAATGGAACAGTTTCCTTGTGCCTTTGAATTCAATGAGAGATTCCTCATCCACATACAGCATCATATCTATTCTTGCCAGTTTGGGAATTTCCTGTGTAACAGCCAGAAGGAGAGACGAGAGCTGAAGTATGAAAATATTTTCTTTGGTAGCATATTTATGCATGGGGTCTGTTGCTGGTGGTGTATTGAGGAGTCAGACATTCTTCAGTTTGCATGTGTGTGTTTCATAAGGCACCAGGTGCCTGTTGTCTTATGGCAACACAGATTAATACCAAAAAAAGTTGATCCTCTGCAGTGTAGCTCTGCTGGGAGCATAATCCATGGTGTGCGTGACAGGGATTAGTGAAAATTGACAAGAGCATTATGCGTTCAGCCATGTGGGCCTGCCTTTACTGCGGCCCTGACAAAATACAAGGCAAGCTGTCCCTGTAACTAGTATAAAATGATAGTAACTCTAGTTAAGTTCTCAGTTTAAGAGTTACTGCTCCTCTATGTTTTAACCTGTGTTTGGATCTCATGTCAGGACATTTTAGTACTGCTCTCGAAGGTAGTACTTCCTTATGAACAGCCTTTTTGTCTGGTAGCCCTCCCTAGGACTGAGTCAGCAAACTGTCCTGCTGCTGTCTGGCCCCAAAGTAATTATGAATTAATCTACCTGCCCTGAGGCCCAAACAAAGACAGCATCATGATTCCTGGCAGTGCTCGTATTTGTATCTGCATCCTGGGGCCCTGGCTCCTTGATACATGATGATCTCCATTGCTTTTCTCAAGCACCCTGAACATGTCAGCAGTAGCAGTGAGAGGAAGGTGCTGGTTACTGCTGGCTACTGCCATTTGGTCCCTTTCACTGCTAAATGCAGAGCAGCCACAGTGCCACAGTCCATTTAAAATCAAAACCTTCACAGATCACCACATCCCAAGACCTAACTGTAAGGAATTGCAGCTCAGTGGGATAGGAGTGCTTTTGAATGTGAGGATTCCTTTGGTGCAGTCCAAAAGCTCACTTTATGGAAGTGATCCTCTCCACCTCACAAAGGAACCAGTCTGTCCACCTATTTGCTCCAGCTGCTTTTGCTTTATAGAAAATGGATCAGATTTTGCTTTTAGTGACCAACAAGGGAATATGGGTCTCTGTTTCTCTATGCTTGTAACTTAAGTCTAATTCTGATAAGGAAGCTGATTGTAAACTGGGAGTACAGAGGACTAGAATGCTGCATCTAAGCTTTAGCTATCCCTGCACTGTAATAGAGGTTTTAATATGTTTTTATTCAATGTATTGTTTTTCAGAATCAGAGAACGAACATATTCATTGTGGGCTCACTTGTGGAAAAATCGTGCCGATTACCTGAATCCTTTATATAGGTCAGACCGCAGTCAAACCCAAGGGACCCTGCACCCACAGATAGCTCCATGCAACTTCTTGTACAAGTAGGTAGTATCACCTGCTGCTGGGAGTTGTAGGATGGGTTAGTGCAGAACAGAATGCCTTTGTATATAAGTATTTCTCATTCTTTAAGGCAGTTTACAGAGAGTAAATTCAGTCTCAGATGCAGTGTGTTTTTTCCTTGTGTGCTCATAGTCAACACCTCTGCATCATTCCACAACAGAGTATTAGTCTGAAAAGAAGCTTAAGATTAAAGCTATGTTGATAGTTGTGTGTCCTAATTTCATGGTCGCTCACTTCTTCCACTGAGAAATGCCTCTTTCAGCCCTGTTCTTGTCTGTTGTTTCTAAATTTATACTTGCTTTAACTTCTTTCATTCCAAGATTTTGTGAAGTTAGTTTGGCTCAATTGGTGTCAAAAGCAAAAAGGATCTTTTCAAGAAATCATGTGATTTCATTGCTAAAACAAGTATTTTTTTAAAAAACCTCAGACTTTTCCTATGTTGCTGTATCAGGCAAAACAAAGTTAAATTTTTCCTGATATTTTTTCAAAATATAACAAAATGCCATCACTTTAGAAATGTTACTATTGACATTCTGAGTTAATTAATTGTGCCATCAGTGTTAACAAACTTCAGGAGAATTTGAATAGCAATTAATGAAAACTGATTTAAGTAAACTGATCAGTTTGTTTTCCAGTTGCACCTGTTAAAAAGTCAATAAAAATCCTAAACGACAGAAATTGAGTTCTTTCCTGTCTACTACACCAGGTCACATCCACTTTAAAACAATTTAAAAATAGTCATTAATCGTATTCTTTGGGATAGTGGGATTTATAAAAAAGGTACTGATACAGGGGATCCTCCAGTGGGTAAGTAATCCTGTTGACTTTAATCGAATTACTTGGGTGCGTAAAGATTTCCAAGCATGAGCTATCAGATGATAAACTTAAGGGGGAATGTGATTTAAATAGTATACTATTGGGATAGGAATAATAAGCCACCAAGCAGCATGCACGTGCTCCAAAAATATCTGTCAGCTACTTGGTCAGACAGCTGCAGCTGACAGCAGGGCTCGGCTACTTAACCTGTCTGGTGAACTGGTTACACGCTCAGAGCCTGCCTGTGGCCCTATTGCCAGCAAGGCAGGAGGAGCATCAGAGTAATACAGAATTTCCAAGTTGAGTTCATGGGAAGCTGAACAACAATTGAGAACTAGGAATATGAAAAACTGTCTTTACCACTGGCTATTTTATAGGTATCATTGCTCTAAAGCTCATAATGTAGATCAAGAAAATAATACCAATAAAAGCCTGCGAAATTTTGCATTCAGTGAACCTTCTTCAGCTGTGATCTAAGCTATATTCGCCTTTCTTTCTATTGTGTATTAGAATTAGTTTGAGCTGCTTATATCCACAGAGTTGCACCTTCAGGACAGAGCAAATGCAAATGAACCATGAAGCTTGGTAAATAGTCTATGAACTTATGTATATGCACTCTAATGATAAATAAGCATGGATAGATAATTTAGGACAATATGTGTCTGGAGGGGAAGAAAAAAAAAGAGTGCATTTAAGTCTTATGGGGCTGCTTTACCAAAAGGGAAAATTCCTGACCTTCCCATCAATTCTAGGTTCTGGAGTGGTATGTACAACCGCTTTGAAAAGGGGCTGCATCCTCGACAGTCAGTTACAGATTATCTGATGGCAGTGAAGGAAGAAACTCAGCAGCTGGAAGAAGAGCTGGAAGTCTTACAAGAGGTAATAAACAGTTGAGCTTGATACCCCAGACTTGGTAACTGATGATAAATAAAACCCAATTCCATATGCTGCAGAGTCCCCTACAAGCTAAATCCTTTTCTGGAATGAGGATGTTCAGCCATCATCTTTGTTCTCAGATAAATTACTGTGAATGTTCTGCATTTAAGACAAAAAGTGGACTTTTTTTCTTTAAGGATAGAATTTTACCTGTGTTGGTGCGCAAATACTACTGAAAGTAAGTTTAATCCTTCTGTAACTCAGAGGGAACTGTAGCTCAGAAGAATGCTGTAATTCAGCATTGGTTTGTGATTGTGCACTTCTCATATTCCATAAATGTGAATAGTCAGTTTTAAAGGGTGGGTTGGGCTCTGAAAGTTTATTTAAAAAGTAAAGAAGGCAAGGACATATAAGAGGACTTCTGGGCCCTAAATGTGTCCACATGAAATATACTGTTTCTTTTATTTCAGAGATTGGCAAATCTTCAGAAATCACAATCAGGTGATAATAAAGTCAAGAGTAAACAACAAGACCGAAGCAACCAGTTTGGACTGTATACTTCCAACAACAGCTTAGCTAACACTCCCCAGGAGTATAGCAATGATCTGAAATCATTCCCATCCCGGAGCCCTTCTCAAGGGGATGAAGACTCTGCCCTGATTTTGACACAGGACAACTTGAAAAGCTCTGATCCTGACCTCTCAGCCAACAGTGATCAGGAGTCTGGTGTGGAGGACTTAAGCTGTAGGTCCCCAAGTGGGGGTGGCTGCCTGCCTAGTGAAGACAGTGGCAAGGACTCTGATGAGGCTGTGTTTCTGGCAGGCTGAAATACCTTCAGGGCAGCAAGGATCCAGATGACGTAAAGTCTTACACAGTGTGGAATGACATCTTCATCACATGAAGAACGGAAGTGGTACGTGGCCTAAAGAAATAATCCAAAGAAAGGGAACTGTGCAATTGTGTAAGTAAAGATCTAAGCAGAACAAGCTATTACTAATTTTAAGACATAACACTAAAGAAAGGTAATATCTGATGTTGTATTTCATTAATCCAATATGGTGTTTGCTTTATCAATGCTGTACATAATTATTCCTTACTTTGTACATTTCCCTAATTATTTATTGGACAGGATAATAGTTCTTTTCCCTAAGATGTGAAATTCCAAAGTAATCTCTTACACAGGGTTGAAGATGCATTAGTATTAGCCTTACTGGTGAAGCATTCAAAACTTATTTTTGTAGAGCTCATTTGCCTTCAGACATATTATGTATATTCTTCGCTTTTTTCTTCACAAGAGGTTTGAACAATTATTTCACATATTCTCCTACTAAAATCCTTTACAGCAAAGTAAAACTAACAAATTACATACTGGCTCAGGGTACAAATGAAACTTTGATCCTGAAAAAAAAATCCATTAGTAAGCGGTTGCTGCTGCTGCATCTGAATGCATCCCATTTGTGCTCAGTTCTCAACCAGTGTTGAAAGTTCGATAGTTTCTGTGACCAAAACTTCAAGGAATACAACAATGCTCACGCAGCCTTTGTGCTAAAACATTTCTTTGTAACAAAAGGTACATCAGGCAGTTTACTCCTGCCTCTTTATGTTTTGTTACTAAGTTTGTTTTTATCTTACCCTTGTTCCAAACCACCTATATTAAGATATAAAGGTAAAATTTTAAAGGTGATAAAACCCCAAATTCTTCAGCCTATTTTGATTCCTGCTTGGAAATGTTTTGAGTGGGAGTGAGGTACCTATACAGTGGAGAGAATAGGGAATATAAAATCATATATAGAAATCACTCACGAAAACATCACTCTGAATTTGTAAGTAAAGGAAAGCTATGCCCATAAAGGAACTGTTATAAAGAATATTGCTTCCAAATTTTGTTGTTCACAATAAACTAGCCATAACCAACTGGTGCTTTTGTCCTCAGACAAAATTTCCCATTTAGTATTTGCCAACCTGAACAGAGCATGGCAATACCAATTTAAGAAAAGTACTGATTCACCATTCACCAGAAAATTTAATCTCATTTAATAATTTTCATATTTTTAAGAACAGGAAAACGTTTTCATAATCAGCAGCTCAGAAGTAAACAACTGAAAAAATGTTCACAATTTGGAATGTCTTGAAACTCACTAAAAAGGTGGCCGGCCATATTAGACTGCAACTCTCTCGGGATGGTAGAGAGTGAGACGTCTAGGCTTTGGTACACTTCAAGATAGATTTATTGCTCCAAGTTATCAGGAGTTGGAGAACTCCTTCACATAGGCTAGTAGAACTCAGCCATTACAGAAGAAAAAAGCACAAGACTGTCAGCTAGAAGGTCTTTTAAAGGTTACATAGCCAATAGATAATTAACACGTACATATATTTTCATATATTTTTCACACCAATAGTTAATCACTCTTTTACTGCATTTCTGTCACACTGCAGTATTTTTCATCCAATTAAGTTCTGTACCATATATCCCTATTACTTTCACTCTATCCTACCACACCTTAAACTTTTTACCTTATTCTATAACTACTTCTATATCTAAACTTCACACTGCAAAACCTTCTAATGTCTAACTTAACACACGTTTTCCTAAACTACAGACTAAGATCTTTGTTGTAAGTCACTAAATTAGGAAGTTTTTCCCATGGCCTTAAATCAAATCCAATGCACATTTCAAAATCAGAGCAAGCTGGCCCAAGGCCTTGAAGGTTTTTTGGGCCTTGGATTCTGACACAACTCTTTCAAGTTAATTTTTTTTTTAGAATTTTATTTAAAGCCAGCAGTTAAAAATATAATTCACATGGCTACTTTTACCTGCTTGGAGACAGTGCAGAATTGAACTCTAGTAGAGCAAAGTGGTAGTAATGTAAGTTTACTTTGCATTTCACATGACTCCTTCAAGTACAGACCTACAGGAAGAACTATATTATATAAATATACCTCAATTTAGAATCATTAGATTTTATTATTCAGTCTGCTTTCCTTGAATGGCTTTCTATTCTGTTCTGTGAACATGTTATTAAAAGTCAATAGGTAAACTTCAGTATTATTACTACCCTCTGAAGGAAGCTGCTGTCTTTGAACAAATAATTCTTAACTGCAAGGTTTCTCTTAATGTTATATTGGAAAGGCCAGATCCTCAATTTGATAAATCACTATCACTGAATTCAAATAAATACAACTTTAAATTATATTTGGCTGAGGATCTAGCCTTCTGATTTTTTAATCTTTATGAATTTTTAATAAATTAAAGCCCTGATTTTAACTGGACTTTTAAAATTATTCGTATTTTGAACATAGCCTGTAAATTTTATGACATTAAAGGAAACTTTGAATGGGTTTTCTCAAACTAAAGAAACATGCTGCAAAGTCAGCAATGGAAACAAAACACAGAAATATTCTGCCAAAAAATCAGTTTGAAAATGGGCAATGTTATTGTACATCTTTAAAATGTAAAACTGTATATGATGATATTGTGTTCTACTAGACACATCTAGAAATAAATGCAGAAGAGCAAGATATGCCAATTCAAATCACTGTGTTGCTTATGCAACTCCTTGTAACTAGCTTTACAACTAAAATATTAACATATTAACATTTTCTTTATTAAGCCTTCACTTAGCAGCCCTCTGTGATATGTCTTTCAGTCCTTGGTATTTTGCATTAACTACTACTGCTTTTATTGTACTGTATGTATTTGTGGCATTGTCAGGGTAATGAGAACACCTTCAAATAAACACTTAGGTGTTATGTAATGTTATTTCACACTAGAGAATGAAAGAAAGGATTGCTTTCCCAATTTTTGTAATAGAGTTCCTAATTTACTCAAGAGTCACTTTGTCACTGAGATCAAGGGATTTTTATATCTTCCGAACTCTGATACTTGAATCCAGTAGTTTCAATTGTGGAGGAATCTACAACTGATAACTAAGAAAACTGAGACTCTTGTCGATTGTGTTAATTATATGGGAGCATGTTATACCCCTGTATTTATTTTTTTTTTAGGAAATGGGAAAAAAAACCAACAACCAAAAAAAAAAAAAAAAAAAAA